>VWZS01006470.1:1471698-1527338 GCA_013397075.1 Rhabdornis inornatus
TTAGTTAGACACTCGACCTATCGAAGATGTTATTTGGTCAGAATCATGTTTCATATTTCACTTTGTTCTTAGATGCAAAGCATGATGTCCAAATTAGACATCAACATAGGCTTTGCTCCCCCACACCATATCAACATTCTCCTTCCATGTTTTTAAAAACCTGTTATTGGGTCAAAAGGCAAAATTATCCTTTTGTCTTCAGCTTTTACTACCTAGGAACAGATTGATTATGTTAGAAGTCACAGGTATTCCCTTCAGAAGCATCGAGGAATGTTTTGGAAGGAATTTTTTTGGCCTACTGAAATACAACTTGGCAGAAACATAGTTTTCCCTAATGAAGTCTTGGCTTATTTTTCTATATTTGTCTTGAACACAACACAGAAGAATTCTGTGAATTAACAAAACCAGTATATGTTTCTATGTAGATACTTAGGCCTCTGTATGCAACAAGCCTGTGGGTGTATTTATGCAGCAAACCAATTGCATATGTGGGCAGGCAATAGTAACAGTACCTTTTATCACATTTTATCTGCATTTCCAGCATGTCAACAGGCACACAAGTGAGAGGCCTTGAACAAAGAGGAAGATTTTACACTGAGACTTGCTCATTAAATTGATAACAGGAACAACAAAGTTCATTTCCAGAATGTTTTAGCCTTTAAGTATCCCAATTTAGATTTTGTCAACATGAATTGCATTGGATCCCAAATGCTGAAATGACACGTAGAGAGAGATGCAGTCAGACAAGGCAACCTTACAGCTCTTAATTCCTTACAAATCTTGAATGACACCCAACCACCAGCAGCAAACCACAGCAAAAATGCATCTTAAGACACTTCCAGAGATTCATGAGAGCTTTAAACAGACAATAAAACACATCAGCACTTACACTTAACATCCACCAGCAGCAAGTCATTAGCTGCAAATGAAATACAGTCACTTAACAAATAGGTCTGGAATCACATCCTGGCTTTGCATGAGGGAGACAGCATTAGCATTGACAAGACTCCCAAAATGAGCAAATTTAAAGGACAGGACAATTAAAATGTTAACCATTGCCTGCAGCTTTTTTTTTGTGAAAGTGTTCCCAACATTGCCACCATCAAACAACTGCTGCTACAGATGGGAGTGAAGTGCCAAGACCTTGCACTTTGTTTTAATTTGAACTGGATCTACAGCATAGGTTGGGTATATACAATAAACTGAAGTCACAGATTAACTGAAGTAGATAAACTGAACTCTCCAGACACTGCTCTGTAACAGCCAAAAAAGTGCAGTTGAAAAGATGACACCCTCAGATGTACATACACAGCTTTGCACTGGTCTCCCCACACCTCCCAAAACAACTCCATCTGTCTCTAATAACAATCCTTGATATTTCAGATGTTGCAATGAGATTTAAACTAAGAAGCCAAAACTGGAACTTCAGCAGTGTCAGGAATTGTTAATCCTTTTATAGAGTAACCAGGAGCCAAATCCATTTTGTGATGACAGACTGCAAATAAAGGGACTTGCAGGGCCATCAAACATGCCAAGAGCATCACTGCAAGATGCAAAGTAGGTATATTAGGTCAGAACTAGGTCAGAACTATATCATTTCCATATTTCATAAGCTTTGCCAAGTTCCAAATTAGAGGCAATCACATAAATCTCAAAACATGACAGTAAGAAGATAAAAATTCCCCTTGGTTAACAAACAAATGAAGACAAGAATATACAAGTCTCAGATAAAGCAGAAAGGAGAACAGATAAAACCTCCCTCAGAAAAAGAAAATCATTCCGAAAACAGTAATTATAGGCAAGTATTCTTGTGTTCACTACAGACACAGCTTTGACATTTCCACTCTCTCACAAAAACTATGTATTTAAAGTAGTAAACCAGTAAAAGACAACTGTCAACTGCTGCATGTCCACTGACTCTACGTTAATACAAGCTGGAATGTCTTTGCTCTGCAATTATTTTTAACCTATCTCTGCACAAGGAAGAAATTCAGGGGAGAATTTAATGATTACAAAGTGTTTTAACAACTGACTTGCACTGAATTTTACAAATTTACAGCAAATTTGAATGTCAATAGATACCAAATTTACCAGTCTTCAGTTTCAGGCCAAGGCACAACAAAGCAGGAGCATTCACCCACTGAAGTCCAAAAGACCTTCTTTCGTTTTTACTAACCAAAACCACCAATGGTAAAAAAAAAAACCTAACAAACAAACAAACAAACAAACAAACAAAAAAGCAAACAAAAAAACAAACAAACAAAAAAATCCCTTTGTCTCAGAAATGTTTGTCTAATAAAGTAAATTAGGTAGTATGTGAACAGATAACTGTGAAAACAGCAACTACATGGGAAAAACAAAAGGATGTCATAGTGATTGTAAAATTTCAACAAAGACACAACCACTAAAGTAATTACAGCCAGTCTAAGCCCTGACAGGAGTGAAATAGTCTAAGAAAGCAAGGGAGAATGCAAACATGGGATTGCTCAGGACTAATGAGTACAAAAAGCATCAAGATTAACTAGGCAGGTGGAGGAAAACTCACACACAGCAATGCTCTAGCAGCCAGAGCAGTGAAATCACATGCATTTTCACAGAAAATAAACACTATTTCATTTTATTCTAGGTCACTATTTCTTTCCCCACAAACACCTGGGCTGTGAAAGCTACAAACATATGAAGCTGTAATAGACGTGAAAGCCGTAAACAAATAATTTATTAATCTGCATGTTAAGATCATGGATTATGAGTTTCTGTCATTTTTTATCACGTTCTCTCCTGATTCCTTTTGTAGTCCAAATAAGCCTCTCCACCTATTGTCCCTGTTCCTCTGACTGGCTCCTGTTTCACATGATGGTAAAGCAGAATTAAGATGAATTAACAATTAATGAACAATTGATGCCTCCTGCCCTCCTCTGTGCCCACCCCGAGGGGTGCAGGACACACTGACTCAACCTCCAAGCCTGATCCCACCCAAAACCAGCAGCTATTTTTTTTTTTTTCTGGTTTGGTGTTGGTTTATTTTTTCCTGCTATTTTAGTGAGTTGAATTAAGTTACTGTGCCATGAAGTGACACAGCCAAGAACGCCCGAGTTTCTTCACATAAGGGTGAGAGATGAGAGATAATGTGACTAAGCAACATCTGGCAGTTTTGATAGGAACAACCCATTACTGCCCTGTCTTCTCACAAAGCCATACCCTCCTTCCTCTCTCTTTCCCTTCAGTCAATGCCCATTTACCTAAATCTCATTCAATTATGGGGAAAAAATGTAGAATTGAGATCCCTTCAGTTTCCCCAATTCTTTTTTGACAATCCTTCAATTTTTTGGTTTTTTTATGTACTGAGACAGGAACTGCCAGTTAATGTGTGCTCACTCTGTGCTGCTGCCTGGCAGAGGGAACAATTTATCAGTTAAAACCACATGGATTTAGTCAAATACTGCATATACAGAAAGCTTGGGAAAGATGGTGTTAAAACTGGTTTGAGTATGCAGAAAGAGAAGAATTTTAAAAATTTCCTAATATGAAAGAAACTGTTTTAAAAGGTATGGGATAATGGACTCCATGTGTCAGAAGATAGGAGCCTTCAGCAGCAAGACCTTGAATAAATTCTCAGAGAAGTACAATTAATTTCATTATACCCAGAGAAGAAAGTGTACCTATCAGTGTATTATTGTACTCATAGTTCTCCAATGCTACGTTTGGTGAATAAAAAGGGTTACATAGCAGCTTATTATTATTAAAATATGATGACAGTGCCTGTGTCTCCCCAAGCACCACAAACCTCCAAACTCATATCCTCAGAAAAGTCTTTTCATTTTTATAAGCCATCTGTCAACAGGCCATTTCTTCTCTGCCTTCCCTTTGATCATAAAACTCTAATTTTCTCAATGTGGCAATTAATCTCTTTTCCCCCTGATTTTTATATAAAGATATTAGAAAACCCTCTAAAGCCTCCATGCTGTAGACTCAGCTAATTTATGCAGACTTGCATTCATATAATTATCCTTTTTTTCCCCCCTCCTTTCTCCCTTCTCCCTTTCACATAGCATCTATCATATCTTGTTTCAATAGAACCGCATGGTCTTTTTGTACTCAGTGAGTACCTACCCAGTGTGCTACAAGCTGTCCTGTGCCAGATATAATCACCCACCACCCACAATTCTGCTCCTCAAATTACCAACAGAAATGTCCAGGCCCTTTTTTCCTTTGGCAAGCTCCACGTTGATTTTATGTCTCTCGTTCATGCACTGCACTGCTAAGAAAATGAATGGTGTAGATGTCAGGCAGAAAAGTGTATGCCTGAAATCCTTCACTATTTCAGCAGATTGTCTTTTGCTCACATTAGGTTTTACCTCCTTTAATAAAAAAAAAAAAAAAATTGAAAAACCACAACTTTCCTAGAATGAATCTTTTGAAGAATGGGCATTGAGACAGTCTTTGGGAAAATAAAATCATCCTCCCAAGAAGCAGAACATTTAATGTGATTGGATACATCACTCCCCGAGCATTCACTTCATGCGCAAAATCCTTTTGATGCTTTATACCTTCAGTGTCACAATAAAAATCTTCTTATTACTGAGGCATGATAAGAGAGTAAACAGCAGCTGTGTGATAGCACTGATGTAGCAGAACATATCCCCCCGAGGATTCTTGACCTTTCAGCCTTGGTTTTCAATGCTGCACCTAAAAATAGCTTTTCTCCACTGACAAACATTACAGCTCCATGCTGCAGAATAGCAATGAGGAGCTTTATGCTCTAATGGCTTTACTATAAATAGAATCTCTTCACTGCTAAAAGCTCTTCATTAAAAGGATTAGTGACTACAACACACAACAGGAACAGCCGATACCAAACCTCAGGCTTTGTAGCACAAGCTGATTTTAAATTTACTCGATTTTAAGGTTTATGAAGTAACTGTGTAATTTGGTGAGTAAAACAGAATGAAAAAGAACTCCCTCCCCCCTTCCACACAATGTTTTGGAGGGCTGATTTTGATATAAAATTAATAGTTTGAGGAATCAGCTTACTACTATTCTCATATTCTCCAGTGCAATGCCAAATTGACTGTATAATGCAATGTCAAAATGGAGCACAAAGTCACAACAAAACTGATGTCAGTGCTTGAGTATAACAAATCATCAGCTCTCTGCTAGAGTAGAAAAATTCCCATTCCTGCCTGGCTTCAGACACGGACACAAATCCTGCCAGGGCTGGGCTGTGGCTCATCTGTGCTGCAGCAGGAGTCACACTTGGGGACTGAAGCAGGAGGGTGACAAAGCCAGGAATGACAAGGTGAGCAGTAGAATGGGAATCCCACTTCCCATGTCAGGGAAAATACTTAATAAAGCGAGCATGAGATACACTGGCAAATACACTATTAGTGATGCCTCACAAATACACAGCCATGGAAAGAAGACTGGAGACAAAATGTAATTAAAGCAGAAATAAGGCACATTTTTTAAGTGATGAGTTGCCCCAACATGGCAACAGTGAAAGACTGACCAGGAAGTAACTTCAAGGAAAAAGATAAATATTACTTGCCAAATGTAAGATAAATTGATCATCTACAAATATTAGATGACAAGCTTGTCAAATACTCTTAACAAAAACGTGTCTGAAGCATTCAGAGATTTTTCAACTTCACTGCTACAAATGGTAGTGATTGTGCAGTCAGTCAAGGAAATTCAACTCCTCTGAGACTGACAGTATTTGAAGATATGCAGTAACTTTGCATATCCACTGGAAAAAGGAAACTATTCCATTTCCAGGTGCAGTTTCCTTGCTCCCATCTTAGTCTGGCCCACAGAGCCACCTCTCCATGAGCCACACCAGCCAGCAATCAGCAGTGCTTACAATTAACCTCCCAAATGGGCTCCTGCAGGTTCTAGGCACTGGTCAGTCCTGAGCCCATAGGAGCAAGACTTCAGCCTCAATTAAAAGGCAATTTCTTGGAGCACCTCCATATGTATGTGAATATCTCATTCCAAAGCATCCACCAGATAGAAGATGATTGGAAGATATATACTGAATATCAAGCCTTCAACCCACTGAGGTTCTTAAGGACAGGAACATCTGTCCATGGAGCCATTCTATATTTTTAATTGACAAACCAGTGCACCATCTGATTGCCCATCAATGAATTCCACTCATGGGTCTTTGATTTTTATTTTTTTTTTCTGAGGTTCTGCAAATATGGTCTTGCTTCAGTACTTTTAATTTGCTTGAATTAAACCATATGTGGTAATGTTATTAATTTTTTTTTTTATGAAACCCACAGATCTGAGTAACTACTCAAAGCAACGGCACGTTTAACTATACTCTGGGTTGTCCTCTTTTATATTTGTTTACTGTTGAAGAACAGAAATTTTATCAAACATAAACCAAATTTAGATTACCAAAATAACTAAGGATGGCTTTTCCCCCTCTGACATTTAGATAAATGGCAAATTTTGATTGCCTGCAAAAATTGCTAATATGCAGAACTGCATACTTTTTTTCCATTTTAAATTAGAGGATTTGCTACTAACATGCCATATGCTGTGTGATATGTTTAACAGAATGTTACACTTCTAATTGCATACCAATCAAGGCTTCATATTTTTCAACAATTAGCAGGGTAAAGTATAAATTTCCTTTTGTCGTTGGTGCTTTCAGGCATCCAACAGCACCTACAATATTTTAATCCACACTTCTTCCAAATCACAAACATGATTTCTCTTCAGTGAGAGGCCTCCAGATGCAGGAGCCTGAAAAAGAGAGGATGGGGGCAGAGGAAAAAGAACAGTGTATTTCTACTGACAGCACCATTCTTCTGACTTCCCAGGATTTCCCACAAAAGCCTAAGATATTCAACCTCCAAAATGGGGAGGGGATTTCAGCTGGGGTTTTATCTGAATGTATTTATAATGTCTTGACTGGATGTTTTTTATATATATGTATGTATGCATATATGTATGTAAAATGTTATATATAAAACTATATATGTATATAGAAACAGGTTTCTCTGTTAACAGGAGTTGAAAGAAAGAACTCTGCAGCTATTTCTGACATCTTAAGGATATTACAGAATGAATTTATCTGTACATTCAAAATTCACCCATTTTCAGGGGTGAAGAAAATAGATGTTCTCTAGTCTTGGCAATTACACCTAGTTTGAATGGAGTATAGGAATGGAAAAATCAGGAAACAGCTCTCCAGGTAGATGTTGGTAACTTTCATGTCTAGGCAGCATAAGGTATCCAATCCTGATTTTCACCATACAGTTTTCAAAAGTTTCAAGACATTTTATGCTGATTATAGCTCATTTCTTATTTGTATCTATTAACTCACTTGATGATGCTCAAATTTCACTAACAATGATGAGTCTTCCCAGCATATCATTTATTATTTGTAATGGAGCACGAGTGAGCTACCTAATGAATAACAAGATTACTTGAATTGATTTTAATCCCTGTTTCAAAACAGAAAGAATCCCCAATAACTTTTCTCCTAGACATTATCACATACAAGTGAAATTTTACAGAGTAAAATATTTACTTGTGTTTATTCCAGCGTTTGCAAACTTTAATAAATTCAGTTTGCCATCAGAACATGAAGTAATGAAATTAAAGTCTGGATAATCACTGCTTATAAAGGTAGTTGTAATGTGCTATTAATTGCTACATACCATGTACTCAAATTTAATTTCTAGTGAAATGCTCAGGGCTAGTGGAAACTTTAGCACTGGAAATATTTGAAGCTGCCCATGTATCTCTTGTTTCATCAGTGTGATCTCAGAAAACCCCTTCACACAGCCTCCTCTCTAGATTTTTGTGTGTCTAGAAAGGCACATGAGTCATCCCTGTATTATTTCAGTTTAAAGCTTCTTCTCAAAGCTGGTTCAAAAACTCAATTACTGCATGTATAAATAGTACTAGCTAACAGTATTACCTAATGGTATACTGGGAGTAAATATGAATGCTCTTAGCATGAACTTCTGGGAATAAAGACAATAACTGAACAGTCAAGGGTCACATTTGGAACCTGTGCCACGGAGTTGTCCACAACCCATACAGAATACAGTGAGGTTCTAATTAGAGGAGTAAATTATAATGTGAGATAACTGATGACAGCCAGCTTGCTTCAGAAGTCCAAAGGAGCAACATTTTAGAATCTACAGGCCAGTAAATCTGAATAAAATGGAGTTCCTGGGCTAAACGACATCTCTGGTTTTCTGAAGTTTTTTGGTCCCGTCACCTTTAAATTTAGACATGTAACAATTTTCTGCTAAATTCATGCCATCAAAATATCCAACTTAACTTAAGGTTTGCTGATTATTATGGCACTTTGGTAAACAAACAGCTCCACAGTCTGAAACTCCAGTTGAATGACAGAGGTAAATGCCATTTGTGGTATTTTACACAAATTAGGTATAATGACTGGATTATTACCAAGTTGCCAGCACCAGAGGAATACAAAAGACACTTTAAAGGAGAACAAGAAGGATGAAGAATGATGCCATACCGTATGCCAGAGTTGTTGGTAATTTCACTCAATACATAGCCTAAGAAATTATTTATTACACTAACAAAAGGGTTTGTGAAGGTTAATTCTGAATGATGAACAAGTACCTGGATTTTTTTACTGTCTCAAAATAACAGAAGAGTTTCATTATCTGCCACTGTGCCTTTTGAAGAACAGCTTCCAGATTGTCATTGCCAGCCTCTATTATGAGCTGCCTCCCCTATCAGATGTGTATCACTTCATGTCACAGTCCTGCTCCCTTCTGCTCATTTTTACTTGTCTGATTCATGCACAGCATTCTCAGAGGTACAAAACCCTGTACTGTGACAGCCACAAAGCCAAAACCATTCCTCACGAGCAAACAGCCCTCTATTGCCTCTTTGTCACTCCTTGTCTTGTGTCATTCCAGAATGTTTCTTACCTTTGTGTAGCATCTATTTGTTCTGCAGGGATTTCTGACTATTACTGACTCCAAACAACTGCACTACAACCTTCCCAAAATGCAATTACTGTTGAAATTCACTTGAATATCTGGGGTTGCTAACAACTTACATTTCTAGCCTGTAAGGCTGATACTGCTTTATTACACTACTGGTCATGGTGCTGAGTACCTGAAATTTAAAATCTAATCAAAATTAACTTCCAATGCTTTTGGTTTAATTATTCTGTATTTAATCAGTGACTACCTTATTATCCATGTTAAACATTCAAGATCCTACAAGAGTTACACTAGAGAGACACAGCAGCAACTTGTTAAACACTGTGCTGTAGCCAGGCATCAACAACTCTCACACTGGTCTTAATTCATAAACTTTGATATGAGCCAGAAGGTTTAACAAGCTGGATTTAGTCCATCATTGCCTGTTTCAAACTCCTGCTTGTAAGACAGGCAATGCTGGTTTCAACAGCTTACATCATGTTCTGTGAAATACTAAATATTCACTATAACTTGGTGGTTACTGAAGGACAACACCGAGCCTTGGAAATGATAGCACAGATTCACTTTAAGGTGGATCATTAAGGATCCATGTCAGGAATAATGCTACTGAAGATCTAAGCTTGTCAAGCAGATCTAAGAAAACAAAAAACACACTTTACACCAGACACAGACAAAGGCTACTGAGATAATTGTGGGGTGAGAAATAAAAAAAAAAAAAAAAAAAAACCCTCTGCTATCAAAGAGACTGGGAGAGTTAGTCCTGACTGCTGTCTCAAGATGCACAAAAGAAAGAGCAAGAGTGATAAAAGGCAAACATCAGAGACCGAGAAAAGCTATTTAAACTAAAGAACAATATTGACATGAGAACAAAAGAGCTGGAAATGAGTCACAAATAAATTTAATCTTGAAATTTGTATTTGCAGCAAGGATCTCAGACGGAGCTCAATAAGTTTACAAAAGGCTCTCCAAACAAAATTATATTGAGACACCTTCTGCAGTCTACTGGATTAAATAACATGAAGATGTATATTTCATGTTATGAGATTAATTTAAAGCAATATGCAGACAAAGCACAATCTACTAAGTACCCATGAGCAGAAATCATCTCCTTCAAACACAGCCAAAATGTTGAACAAAAACAGTTCATAATTAGTGAATGGTGAACGCATTGCTGATTAATACCTTCATTAGGAACAGATGTTCAGAAACTCTCTCGTTGATCCAGCAAAAATATATACAAAATTATAGTTGCTAGGAAAACAGAAGAGGTCATTTTGACTCTACCAGGCAAACGTTCAGGTTGCTCACTCCAACTGACAGCTGCCCACTGACCTTACCCATCCCAGGCTCAGACCTGAGGTTACATTTCTCACTTGTTTTTATTTTCTGTGCTTCACAACTGCTTTTTGGCTATTTGGTTAGTGAGATAAACCTGGATGTTTTCTTCCTGGAAGTGAAGGAAAAAGAGAGGTGACACAGTTGCTGGGAGTTAAGACAATGTGGACACCCATCCCTGTGGGGTCAGCTCCTGTTTTGGGGGATTTATGCCTGGTTCTCAATTACTGGGCACAAGGAAGGAGTTATAAATATGTCTCATTTCAGAGAAAGGTTGCAAGTGGCCCACAGCAGAGGTGCAAAGTCGTGTTTTACTCAGCCTGAGCTCTGAGTAAGGCCAAGCTCCAGCAAAGAAGCCCTGCCAGGTCTGGGCTGCTGACTGCACCCCAGCGGGTCTCCAGCTGAAGGCTGCAGCTTGACAGCAGCGCCAAAGCAGCTCTGAGGCTTCATGTCCTGATAAAACAAATTTACTAAATGCTCCCACAGCTGGGAGCTCTGATGGAAGGCTTCCCACCAGAACCATCCGAGGCTGGAGGCACCTGCTTCTGCTCTGAAGTTTCTGATTTATGGTCTCCAACACTTTTAATAACTGGGTTTTTCCTTTGACTTGAACAACTCAACCCCATCTTTCACTCAGAAAACTGACAGTTGACTCTTTATCAAAGCACAGAAATGTAATTATCCTTTGACACTTCTTTTAATTATTGAGGATTGCTCCTGCTGCCTTTTTTCTTTCCTGAAGTTTTCACATGAGGCAACCAATTAATTCTCTCCATAATTCCAAATACTGCCAAGACATTTTACCCTTTCCATATCCTACTAACATTTTTAAATGACTGTTCCCTATTTCATCTCATGTGTCTGGCCTTGATATAGAAATTCTATAACAGCTCTGTATGTGCCTGGTATTATTGAGCCACAACTTCATATGATACTATGCAA
Organism: Rhabdornis inornatus; assembly: GCA_013397075.1. Classification (NCBI taxonomy): domain Eukaryota; kingdom Metazoa; phylum Chordata; class Aves; order Passeriformes; family Rhabdornithidae; genus Rhabdornis; species Rhabdornis inornatus. Next base: position 1,482,921 of record VWZS01006470.1, read on the forward strand.
AATGTAATGAGTAATAAAAAACAACTTGAGTATCATTGACAAAAGCCCTTTCGTACAAAGCCATCCTACAGAATGCATTTGCTTAGCTTCCCTTTTATATTCTGAGATGGAAAAAATGTCTCTTCTCCTTCTGTAACTTTTTCTAATCTATCCACAGGTTATGAGAATATTACTGAAGTGACCCTGAATTTCTGCTTAGTAAGGACATTAAATAAAAAGTCCAAGTTCCCTATTGAGTATACATTATGAATAAATACACAGAATTACAGCTCAGAAAAGATTTTCTGTTTCATTGGCTTCTTTTGTAAAATCAAATCAATTAATTATTGAAATCAACCAAATGAAATTAAGTTTTATTATTTTAATTAAATTTATTAAGTTTCTTAACCCAAAGGTCTGGGATAGAAAATAAAAAACACAAAAGTAATATCTAGTTCTGACATTGTTTTACTGAATGGACAATGGGCAAATGCAATTGGCTAAGAAAAATTACAAAATGGAAGAAAAAAATAGACAGCTAGATGTCAAATTTGAGAGAGACTGGAAAGGAGAAAATGAGAGGACATGAAAGAGAGCACTTCAGTCAAAGCATATGTTTCTTCATACAAATCTGTCTGCTCTGGTCTCTGTACTGCTGAGGTTTTGACAGTTGGAAGCCATTAATTTCAGAATTACAAGGCTTATTGAGCTGGATTTATGTTCTTTGCAGTTGTTAATTCACTTCTGCTTCCTTGATGAAGCAAAGGACTACTTCAGAATGAACAATGAAAATGAAGCTGACTTCCCTCCCCTCAAAACATCTGGAGAACTTCTGCTGCTGGAAGGTCACGCTGGCCTTTAGCACTGAGTCCAAATACATGAGGTGGGGGAAGAACGTGTGGAAATACTTGGAAAAATTGCTTTTAGTATAACAAAATAATAAGGAAATATTAAATTTATTTTGATTAAGTACAAATTTCAAACTACAGCAGAGTACATGAGCACTTCCACTGAGCAGACATCATGGTTCAGTCAAATGACAAATTTTCTTGGTGAAAAAGGGGCTGATCCCAAGCACAGCATGGCCAGTGAGGGAACTGCTTTCATTTACAGCATTCCTGCCTTTCAGTTCCAGGCATGTGCATTGTTTTTTCCAAGTGAAATGCAACAAAAGCTGAGAAGTGTCATCAGCCAGAGAAGGAAAGTTGTTTATTGCCCCAAATCCATCTGATGTAAAACCTGACCTACACAGGCTGTTCAGAGTACTCCTCCACTACAATCAGCATATTTTCCATTTCTCATTCTCTACACACTTAACTGTACAGTTCATTTAATTGTTGGGCAATTAAAATCTTGCCTGATCAAAGCATTTTTCTTGCTTCTCTTGTTAATACATACATCTTCTGATCTAATTTCCATTTTTTTAAGTTGTCCACAAGCTGAAACATATTTTTTTCTAAATTTTTATTCAAATGGTATCTTTTGTGTTCATCAAAGTAACAGAAATCTATTTCCCTGCAAATTCACTGATAGTTTTTCACCAACTACCTTACAAGACAGCTTTTTTGTCTTTTCAATCTTCTTCCTTACAATTATGTTCACACAGTTCTTTTTGAACATCTAACCCATTGTCATAATTATTACAGTAGCTTTTCATTTTTTAATTTGGATGTTCATTTAATCTATTATTCAATTTACTTCTAACAATACCTATTGTTAGAAGTACCTTTCATAACTGCATGACAATTTATCATCACTATGCTGTTTCTCAATCACCTGTTATGGCTTAACTGAAATGTCCTAAGGAACACTCCTATAAAGAAGTAAATAAGACATAGCTGCTCTTTTTTTTTTTTCTTTAAAATATAATGGTTTTGTAAATTACATATTGAACATAGTTACTCAACATAACAAATGTGTTAGACACATGTGCCTGATCAAGCTTGAATGAGTTCATTTTCCTTCTTCCACAATGTCCTGCTTCTTTTTCTCTTTTTTGTATCTGATTAAGCACCATTTTTGGTACTTTCCTCTCCACCAGTATTTCTACTGTAATGTTACTCTAAAACCCCTAACATTGTGCTAAAAACCGTCTATGCTCCTATGCCAAAAGTTACCCTACTTCAGCAATTTTTCTGCTCTCCTGGTCCTCTGAGGGATCCCTGGGGAACAATCAACTTCTGATTTTGTTAATTAAAAAAAATGCATCTCAGACATACTGCAACCCAAAGCAAGCAGACTGTAGATGTTCTAAGTAATGAACACTGAACTCACTCACCAGATTTTTCTCAACTTTGCAGAATTGATCAAATTTCATTCAGTGTAATATCTTTATAGTCTAAACCTGCTCATAGCCTTCATTCCTAGATCACCTCCAAAACTTCACATTTTCTTTTTCTGGTTTGATTTGAGCTCTTCTGGTAAGAAATTTCATTAGAGGTTTGGACAAATGTCACATACACCTTTCTTCACAGCTGAATTACTCTGGTAGCTTGGAGTAACACCTAATTAAATAATTTCCAACCATTTCAGACAGCTGAATTTGTAGCAGATTCCTGTGTTGTCTCAGAACAAATAAACACCTTTTTTAAACTACATTTTATTAATTTCACTTATGGCACTTGGTTTCTGAGATTACTGAAATATTGTAGAAAAACAGAGGGAGATTTTTGACCATGACCTGCAATGACAGGATGAGGGGAAAGGGTTTTAAACTGAAGAGGTCAGGTTTAGATTGGACTCAAGGAAACAATTCTTTAAAATGAAGGTGGTGAGACTGCAGAACAGGTTGCCCAAAATATCTGTGGATGATCCTAGACCAGTACTTTGACTTCTCCATTAGTATTCATTACCCCATTTTTCCTCCCAGCCTTCTCATCGCTTCGTCAGAAGTGCTGGATCTAAGGCTCCAGCTGCCAGTTCCTTCAGAAATCTGATATGAAGTAACCACTGGCACTCACACAACCTCCTCTCTCAGGCCATTCCATAAGAGCTTTTGTTGATTTATTTTCACTTCAGGGTTCTCTCTTTATTCTTAGCATCTTTCTTTTGAAATCATTACCGATCTTGTTGTATCTGAAACCTTTTCTGTACAAGTTTTTCTTTTCAGTTTTGAGTAACCAAGGCTTGGGTAGGAATTAGAAACAACAGCTGCTTCAAAACATACCACACAATAGTGTGTTTTGACATGAGAGACCATTATTCCTGTGCCAGATGTCCCAGTTCCATCAAGTTAGTCCATTTTTTCTGAGTACTACCCTCAACACTTCCCAGGAATTAAAGCATGTTGCTTGCTTGACATTGCCAAAATATCCTCCCAAACAGCCTGCACACAAGCTGCTATGATATGAAAGTGTTCCCAACTCTCTTGGATCTTAGAAATAAAAATGAAAAACCTGAAGATTTTTCTAAATGGATGAGAAAGGTCAGTTACCTTGCAAAAATTCATTTATCACCAGATTGTTTCTCAGTTTTGGTCGTCCTCTGAATCAGACTGATTTTCTACCTTACCCACAGCTTACTCTTGAGATTTCCCGGCTAATGCTCTTGGTTTCATCTTTCCAGTGATGACAATGGCCAGGCTACCATAAAGCTAAAATAGAAATAATTGCAGAATATTTTAGTTTGGTGGATGAGCCAGTAACATTCACCCTTTTTCTCAAGGGCAGGCCCTTATTTACCCTGCTGATCTCTATGCATCTCCAAGCCTGTATCAATATAATACATATTATCCTGTCTAGGGCCTAGGAGGGGTTTGGTTATTAAAAGAAAAAGTAAAACTACTTCCTCACAGTTCCACATTAAGTTGTCTTTGAAACACATCCAAGATAGCGCTGGAATTTCAAATATGGGGGAGAGCAGCATTGTAGGACTGCCCTGGCTAAAACCAAACTCTGAATAATGGTTATGTGTGCAGTGATCTGGCTCATTTGGACTAAGCCCATGGGGACAAGATTTCCAGGGGACATCCAAAACAAGCTTAGAGGTGCATTATTTACTCACTGGTAGACACTACAAAGTATTTTCCTCTATATTTGGGACGCAGTGATCTCACGCTGCTGAAATCCCTTAATCACATGAATTATGGAAAGAAAGATTTAATTATTATCTAAGGTTAGGCTGCAAACTACAAAATAACATTGCTGCATAGCTTCAGTAATTAATGTTAATATCCACAAAACATAAAGTTATGAAAACTGATTATGATTTGGTGCTCTCTAAAACATACACTAAATTATTAAGATGATTTATTTTTAAAGTAATGCTTCCATAAGATGCTTTGTGAAACTTAACCAGCCTGAACTTCCAAACAAAGCTGTCATGAACCATAAGTTCATAAAACACTTCAAAAGACTTTTAAATCAACATCTTCTATTGATTCCAACTACCTCTGAGGGACAATTTAACACCACCTTCACTTTTGAGTTTTTTAGTTTTCCCTAACTACAATATTCCTACATGCTGCAAGTAGGCACAGAATTTATTGTGGGCCCACAACAAGGTGTGTAGCATTTTCTACCAATAAGTAAATAATCAAGATTTTGTCTACTGCCCATCTTTTTTCTTATTTATGACCTGATCAGCATCCAGCAGCAGTGATTTCAGTTCTCCTGTAATCACATACTAGGAAATAAAATGCACTGCATTGTGGAAAGGCATCCAAGCACCCTGAAACATTAAAACTGTACTGAAATTCACTTTTTTTAATGAAGGGAAGAATTAATGAAATGGGTGAATGAAATAAAAGAGTGAATGAAAGCAAAAAGCTATTTCTGGGCTTTTTCCATGGTGAAGCTTGACAAATGCATGTTTCTTGGAACACTACTGTTCATAATACTAGTATTCATGTATAATCATTGATTTTCAGTTATTCAGTTAGTTGCTATGGAGAAAGAAAAGCATTTGCTTGATATATTAAAACCTCCAGCACTTTTCAGTGTCTACAGTTCTAAATTCCTAAAGCAATTTCCTCCAATAAATCTTCCCTCTTATACACATGAGGGTCATCAGAAAAAGATTTCTATACCTGGTGCTCACAGGCAGTGAAGGAAGTAATGTTTATTTTGCTTTATGTAGAATTCAAAATAAGTTTCCATTGTGAAAATTGTTTACGGCATTCAAAGTGTCAGAAGCCTCTTGTTTCAGGGGAAGTTCTCACAGGAATGCAGGAATATCCCAAACCCAAGCCAAGTTCCAGGGTCAATCAGGAGCCTATTTCAGACTCAGTCTACCTCAAGTTCAGTAAAATCTTGTGCACACATTTATACCTAAGATAATTTTGCTCTGGAAAGCAGAAAAGCACTATCAAAACTGGTAAGTGTTCAGTCCCAGGATTTTGCTTGCTTGCAAAGTCAGGGGCATAAATCAAATAAAGATTGGAAAAATCCTGCACAGGCAGCAGCTACAGATAACTCCATCACATCGTTTCCAACCCCAGCCCTGGAGCTTGCATGGCACACACCTTTGGGGAGGTTTGGTTCTCCTCATTAAACTTTGCAGGCTCTGTTTCCTTGATTTGATGATATTAATGTATTCACCTCAAAACCACATTTATGCCTACTTTTGGTTTGTTGCCCAGCCATAAAAAGAAAATATGTCATAAGTTTTAGAGAACATTGACCCTGGTGGTGTTGAGCAAGATGATGCTTTTCAATTATGTGTGATTTACTCACTTGCCTAACAGACAACTTCATTTTACAGAGATGTCCTAAATCTTAAAATCAATTTTAACAACGCATTACGAACTCTCACTCCAGCCTCTGAAGTATTTTCTTTTCTATGATTACTCATGTCTTAAATATTTTTCCCTTCCCCATTCATTTATTTATATGAAATCAAAACAAATTATTCACTGTAGATCACATTTTTCCCCTCTTATGACAAATTTCAAAGGTAACTTCTTACCCTCAGACCAAAATGTCAATGTCACCAGCTTTTGATTCTACTCTTTGCCTTGTATTTAATGAAAAAGGACAAGATTGTCAAATTTACATGAAAAATTATTTCAATATGCTTTCATAATTCTAGAGATGTAATATTAACTCTTATATGAATTAAATATGCCAATTTTTAAAGGAATGTTGGAGTACAGCTTCTACAAATTTGAATAAGAGCCAGTCATTTTTTTAATCAAAACCATGTTAAATATTCATTCATGTTTCACTGTGAGTACTTATAATAAAGTAAACCCTTCAATGTGACCATCAATATAGCAAAATCCTTGAATAATCATAGAATCAATTTTATTGCATAAAACTAAGCCAAATTTTTAGCCAATTTATGCAAAGGCTATGTCACAATGATGGGCAGTAGTAAAGAGTTCCTATTAAAACACAAGTTATTGTTAACATATGGAAAAACAAAACTCAAAGCAAAGCCAAAAGGTAAATATAAACAGTGTAATGATTAAAAGAAAAAAAAATCCAGCTGATACTGCAATATTACAGTATTTTAAACTCCTAACATGTTTCCATGCCTGTAAGAATTGACTAAGAAATCTATTCTGGCACTGAAAGAGAATTTAAGTCCAAAAGACAGTGTGTCACATTGTCTAAATGCATGTACAAGGCACACACATCAGGGGGCTGTCCAAACATTTCAACAGCTCCTTATTACTCCCACCTACCAAACAATAATAACAATCTCTTAATTCCTCCTCCATCCCACACATTATTAAAGAAAAAAATCATCCTGTATTGCCACGGTACAGAGTCTGGGGTGACTGCAGGAGCTGCAGGTAGGGTTACCTGGCTACAACACTGCCAAACATTCAACTGCTGAATATTCAAAATTATGGTTAACTAAAAGAAGCTAAAATGTCTCCACTGTCTTTAATTTTCAATTTTTGCTTTTGTTTTCAAGTAAAATCAGGCATTTAACCAAAATGTCCTTTTCAATAATCTCTGCAGTAAGTTACAGCTGCCACATGGACATACTTAGTGTGCTATACAAAAGAGACAATATTCATTAGCAATTTAGGATTGAGAAAAATTAAACAAAAAAAGTTAAGTAAACTTCTGCAAAACTGAACTTTCCACTAGCAAATATCATATATAAGTGGTGGCAAACCAAGCATTCAATATCCCATAGGATGTCCCTTTCCCTGCTTTGCTCAGTGTAGAAAATTAAAAGGTACAACACCATCAGTTAACAGACTGTGCTTCAAAAGCTTTTGTAGCTATGAAGCAGAGAATATCACAGAGTTTTGGCTGAAAACTCAAGTAACTGGGACTCTTTAACTGAATTAATCAGCAGCCTGAGAAATAACCAGCTCCACAGGAGATTTTTATTGTAAATCAGTGCTATGTTCATGTTTTTCAACCAGTGCATCAAAGATCACTATTCAGGCAGGAATGCCAGGCACAATTCTATGATTCAAAAAGCCACTTTTACTAAGCAAACAGTAGAATTTGGCATAAAGAGAGTAAAAATAAGCAAACCAAAAGGTACAGGGAAAGAAGAAAAACGTTTTTCAACCTTAAGGCCATGTCCTATGCAGAAGTGCCAAAGATTTTTTCCCCCATAGAGCCCAGGTTACAAACCTGCTGGCGGTCAAAGGCCACTCTGCAGAGCTAAGAAGTGACCAGCCTGAGCTCACAACACACACCTGACATTAACCACTGGTTTTACTGGTGAGCCCTGGGCAATCATGGCCAAATCCCATCAATCTGACAAAAAAAAGCTGCCAAATCATTGAATTCCCCTGAAGACCTGAAGCCAGGTAAGCTTGATTTCAGAGATAGCTGATTATGGCTAAAGTTGGACATACTTACAACAAACTACTTTAAACCATTTTTAATCTTCTCACCTATAAACAAAGTGCTCACAGGTTTTAACATATGAGTTGAGGGTGGTCAACATGCTTGAAAAAAAACACTTAAAAGAGTACACAAATAATGGAGTTTGGGGTCATTTCACTTTTAATAAATAACACAGGCAACAGTGATGGATCATTTTTCCTTAAAGTTGCTCCTCATTAGGTCATCAAAGTACTAAAATATGCAGCATATTTGCTTTAAAAGCAAAAGTTTTGACAACAATTTGCTGATGACCTGGGGACTTTATCTGAAACTTGCAACTCCCATAGAAGTGCTGGGGATAAAACATCCCATGTTCCAAAGCCTCTGAACAAGCCTTGTTGAAAACCTCAGACAGAAGTTGCATTATTACGACTCTTCAAAATTAAATAAATTCAATTTATCATTGTGGGAATATCATTCTAAATGGAAAATTGAGACAAGCAATTCTTCCCTGCAACCCAGAGTAAAAACATTTTCTGCACCTCAAAAGTTAGTAATGCAGTTGTCTAGACCATAATAAGAAATATATCACAAGGACATTTACTATTCATATGAAAAAAAATTTAGAGAAATTACTTTAAAAACACATACTGTAAGAAAAAGGGGAAATTTAAGTAGCAGCCACCTCTCATACAAAACAACCAGGATGAACATTACAGGGAAAAGTGCACAGTCAGGTTTCATATTTACTATCACCAAACAGTGGTACTTAAAATAAAACAGATATCAAGTCTACATTTATCTTCAGCTAAGTAAAACAGCTACAGGAAAATAAAATTCCTATCAAGTTCTCCACAATCACACATTGTCAGTAAATGAAAACATTCTCATTCTCATGCTGCTGAAAATTACGAGCCAGTAGAGTCTCTAAAAGAGATCTCAGTAGATTTTGACACCACTCACCCCACTGGAGAGGAGCCAGCTGCAGATGCTCCAGGACCAGCTGATTAAGGACCCCTTCCACACTGGCTTCCCCTTCACGCTTCAAGGAAGGGTAAATTGGAATTAAGGAAAATCTTGTTTCAGAGAGGAAAACAGTGTGTGATATGCACAACTTTTATTATTGTAAATCAAAACTGCAATCTACAGATTCATTAAAGGTTAATGTTACATATGGTTTATTAACCCATAAATTGACCAACAATAAAAGTACAACAGTTGATATCTTCTGAAAATAAAAATTTAATTCCACTGAGGAGTGTTAAAGCAGTGGTAAAATATACTTGAACCATAATAAACACAAGGGTAAAAAAGTCTGGGAGCCACAAAAATGCCAAACTTTTAAGGATGTGGTGCAGGATGAGAATTCAGAACAATAAATTAGGAACAATCTGAAAACAAAGAAGTTAAAATTTGGTAGGGAAAGAGAAAACAGAACAAAATTTTAGAGGGCAACAGAAAGCAGAACAAATGTCTGCTAGGATAGCCCTGACTGTTGACTTGGTGCCAGTACCATGGGGGTAAAGGGATGCTGGACAGTTACACTGTCATTAACAAGGGCAAACATCAGAACCACAGGCACAGAACCTGCAAGCTTCCCCTTCTACCCTGCATGAGCTCAGAAACAGGCCCAGACTGAAAAGAGAAAAAATTAGGAAATTGTTCTTACTCTAAGGACAGCAGAGCACTGAAATGAACTGGTGTGGACAGAAGAATCTCTTTTAAAAGGGCCTCAAAACAGGTTACACAAGTGCTAAAATAAAAGCACATGCAGTATCCAATGTCATGCAAAGACAGTATTATCCATTTAAACCAATAATTTTGTGTGAGGAGTCAATCAAGATAATATTTATTTGTAACAGGAAAAGCACTGGATTTCCTTTTTCTAATTCCCTGGCTGCAGAAAGGCACTGAATTCACAGGGTTTGGAAGCACATGCAGATGTCAGCACCATCCTGTATCCAGGAACGTGTCCCACCATAATTAAGGAATAAGCTCCTGGTGAGATTCATCAAGATTTCAACCAACTACTCCAAAAGTACTGAAATCCCGGTCCTCAAAAATATATCAAAAAATAAAAGAGTACCTGAGCTTTTATCAACAGCTTCTAAATGTGATCTGTCCCTTTCCTGTAAACTCTGGAAAGGGACATACATCATCTGACTGCTGAAGTGTATATTCACCCGTGTCAGTTAAAAGAAAATTAACAGGCACTGCAGATAACTAATTTCTACCACAGGACATAATCTTGCAGGGTCTCCAGGAGATTTAAAGAAAAGTCCTGAAAGCTCAGAACAAAAGCAGAGCTAGCAGTGATTGAGACGCAAGAGCTTAGAGATGATAGAAGAGGAAAATCAATACCAAGTACAGGATTCTTGCCATTATTTTTTAAAATATTCTCATTATGCCCTAAAAAATGTCATAAATAGCACCTTTTTTTTTTCTCCTAAAGAGACCACAAATAAAGAATTCACAAACCCCAAAAACTCTGAAAGCTGTAAACACCATTAAAGAAAAGCATCTATTTGGAAAACTGAAGACAGCAGAATATCACCTTAGAAGAGTGCTGTTGCAGAAAAATAAGACTCAGAACACCAGCACAACTCAATAATTTCCATAAAACACACTAGAGGGTAGAGAATAGTTTGAATTACTTCACAGAAACAGCAGATAAATAATTCTGTTATCACATCTTTAATCTAAGGACTATAAGTGAGAGAAAACACTAATAAAAAGGCAGTATTTAAAAGATGCTTTAAAACATAGCGTCTGCCATTAACAGTAACATTAAACTAACTTTACTGCAATTTACTTACAACAGACTCACAGTGGTGCCTGGAATATTACACATTTTCACTGTTTAGAGCTTCATGGAAAGCTTAATGTCTCAAATAACACCATAAAATTACTACAAAACAGGTGATTCTCCATTCTTTATCGTTGGTAAATGCTACCGAAGCACATCCATGTATTCAGCTGCAGAACATTCCCCCTGGAACATAAAATCAAAGGAGGCAGTGAGGCAAATCTGGGGTGATGTGTCTATTCAGGGCTCCTCAGGACAGGAGAGACATGGAGCTCCTGGAGCAGGGCCAGGGGAGGACAATAAAATGGGATGAAAGGACTGGAGCAGGGAAAGGCTGAGGGAGCTGGGGCTGTTACAGCCTTAAAAAAACAGAGTGAGAGAGGAAAAACAGAGTGAGAGAGGACCTCATCCCTGTCTGTCCCTGTCTGCAGGGAGGGCTCAGAGCAGGGACCAGGCTCTGCTCCTGGTGCCCAGCAATGGCACAAGAGGAATGGGCAGGAACTGATCCCAGGAAGTTCCACCTGGACACAAGGAATAATTTCTTTACTATGCAGTGACCAAGCACTGAGCAGATTGCCCAGAGAGGGAGTGAAGTCTCCCTTCACTGGAGATATTCCAGCACTGTCTGGACACAATCCTGTGCCTGTGCTCTGGGATGGCCCTGCTGGAGCAAGGAGGTGGCACCAGGTGACGCCACTGTGGTCCCTTCCAGCCTGACCCATTCTGTGATAGAACTGGTGGTTTTTTGGTCACACATTTTGGAAAAAATCAGAAATCAATCTGAGTAACTCTTTGCAAAAGCATAAAAAATGTTTCAAAACAAACAAACAAACAAAACCAAAACCCAAACAAACAAAAGAGGGGCAACAAAAAACAAAACAAAAAAAAGAAACAAAACAAAACAAACAAAAACAAACAAACAAAAAAAACCACACAAAAAAAACAAACCAGAAAACCAACAAACAAAAAAAAAGAAACCCACCAGAGGAACCCACAAACTGATCAACAGAGAAAATCATGTAATATCCCCAAAGCAGTTTAAGCTTTTACAGCCCAAATTATCAGATAAATAAATTTCCTTATTCCATCACAAGCACCAAGCTCATTTTTAGCACACTGCTTATTGTCATCTTGTGGCAAAATAAATTCTATAGACAAGAAATAGCTCAGTGAGTGTTCTTGTATATTAATCTGGAGGTTCAGGGTCTTACCTGTTTATTTGTCAAACAAATTGATGGTATTAGCTTATCTTAGATACATGGCCATGGACTGTAGAACTGATGAGAAATTTCATTTTTCACCATTCTACATGAAAGGAAAACATAGCATTTAAATATTTAGGCCATGCACAGATTGACTCATGCATTTAGGAAATAAATTGCATTTGTCTAATGAGATCATTGAATGAAGCAGCAGAAGGGGGTCTGGTGGCAAAGGAGGGAAAGGCAAGGTTGAGATGCAACCAAAGAAGTGGACTTGTTAAAACATAAAAGAATAAACACATAAAGGAATTACATGTTCACATGGACCTACAGAGGGATCTGGATCATGGAATTCCAAAACAGTGATCTTTGTCTCCTGACTATATTTTCAGACAACTACATTAAATTGTTCATTATAGGACAAATACAAAACCAAACATTGCAACAAACTCATTACCTTGGAGATGAAAAGCAACCAAAATATGCAATAAGAAAACATAAAAGGAACAAGAGAGAAAAGCTTAACTCCAAAGTTTGCCTAAGACAAAGCCTTTAGAAGTCAATGGAAGCAAAGGAGTTGAACAGGTTGCCAAGATACCCTTTTATTCTTAGCTCAAAGTCAAAGCTGATAAAAGACACAAGTGTAAGATCCAGGATTTAAAATTCATTGAAAAAGACTGCCCAGATAAGCACGAGTACAGACTCCCAAGGTTAAGTTTGACCTTGCAGAATCTCCCTACTTAACCAAATCTCCACACATTTTGCTGAGGTCTCACTGCCACCACAAACCTAATCTTCTGTAGGAGCCACATTGCTGACCCAGGCCCCATTTCCTAAAGTTAAATCTTTCTTATTAACAACACAGGCATCAGCCAGGATCCAAACACTTGACTTCCAGCACAACAGTTCATGTTTAACAGCTCAAGATATTTTCATCTACACCACCAAATCAGCCCCAGTGGGGGCCCCAGAGCTAACAACACACAATCACCAGATGCTGTTTAAATAAAAAAAAAAACACGACAAACCTAAAAACCTAATTTTTCACAGCTGACACCCTTATTTCACGTTTCTGTAGCAACAGATTGCATATGATATAAACTGTTTCATACCAAAAGCCTAAATGACAGTCAAATGAACCAGTTATTTCCCCAGGGAAAACTCTGGTCTTTTACTCTCTCTGGATTGCCCCATGTGTAGCTGGGTACTCCCAATTAGAACTCAGCCTGTTACCTAAAACCTACTGTTTAAAAAGACAATAGGTTTTTTAAAATGGCTTCTATCTGGAAGTTACTCCTGTTTTTTTCTCCCTACAGCATTCCACATCTTGCATCCTAACAGATTATTTTCAATACATATTCCTTTGCAAATAAATGCAGGTGGGAGAATGCACATAATCATGAAAAATAGCAAATGTTCATAAATAAAGATTATACTAATTAAAAATAAATCTGCATGAGTTGCACATTTCACTGAGAGCAGTTGCCTTATTCATATTTTAAGCTTTCTACTTGATTATTATTGTGGTATTTTTATGTTAAAACTAATTATAAGCAGTTATTTAGGGTCTTAAATAATAGTTATTTTTGCAAACAATAGGAAGCAGTGTAGAAATTTAAAGAAACCTTTACTGATGTACATCCAGAAGATGTCATATTCTCATAACAACTGATGATTCATATTTATGATTAAGATAAAGTCATCAAAAGTGGAATAGACACAGAAAAATGAATTTCAATAAGAGTTATCAGTGATTTGCTGTCAAGCAAATGAGATGACTCAAGGTTCTGTCTGATAGATAATTTCAAGATCCTGATTGGCTGCTTCAATGATGAAATACAAAAACATTAATAATTTTAATGTATTTCAGAAAGATGTCAGTGTTCACAAACCTAATAAATGAATGGAACTTATGAAGATCACTGGGATGAAATGATGAAAAGTTCCATGTACCACCCTAGAAGAAATCAACAAATCTATAAATGAGAGTTGGGAATAATAATTCAGTCAGTTATGCTGGACCACATGCAAAAAAAAAAATTAATCAGACAATAGAATAAAGAATAGTTCTCAGAAAAAACATCATCTCTGGAACCTGGAAGGTACAATTTTATTCTGTGAGAAATCTCACCTGCAGTATTGCCTCCAGCTTTGGACCACACATATTGAGAAAAATAGAGCTGTAGTGCAGAACAAAATCAGCAATATGACTGAAAGAAAATATGCTTTGAAAGAAATTTTGGCAATTAGGTTTAAATATGGGAAACAAAAAACTGAGGAAGGGGCACAAAACACAATTCAAAAAATGTAAGGAAACATTGCAAATAGGACAGACTTCCTATACATCACAGATACTAAGGCTGAAGTAAGCAAAAAATGTCTAATTATTAGAAAAGTTAAAAATGGAACATGATATTTAAGGTGGCACTGGAAGTCTGTCTCACTTTTTTAAAGGCTGTTAGGGCCAGGTTGAGAATATTTTCAAGAAAATGACCCCAAAATGTTATAGTCTCATTTCACTGAAATAGCAATTCCTTCACAGTACATTAGAAAATTTCTCTGGCTGCAATCAAACCTGGGGATAGCAGAAGATGGAGGAATGAAAGAATTTAGTTTTCAGAGGTCATTCTCTGACCCAGCCCTCTGCCCAGCTGCAAAAATCACAGAATGATTTATATTGAAAGGCAATTCCAGAGTCACTGTCCAGCCCTGTGCTCAAAGCATGGAAAATACTGAAATTGCACCTGGCTGTTCAAGGCATCGTCCAGAATTTTTTAACGTCATCAAAGACAGCAATTTTGCAGCACTTTTGGACAACCTGTTCCAGTATCTGAGCACCCTCATTGTGAAAAGGAATTTTCCCAGCACTTAACTGGAATTTAGCAGTCTCCTCATGACACACCTTGCTCCAAGGGTCTGATGAACTTATTTGAGTGCTGTAATTCTCAGGCTTTGAGAGGCTGCTCCTGGAGGCCCAGCAACTCCACTGGGACCAGGACCAGCATCTTTTCCAATCCTGCCTTCCCCAAAGTCTCCTCTGCTCAAGCCCAGAGTCATTATCCTGCCATGTGCCCTCCTCACTTCCCTCAGGATACTGAGCTCCATTATCCCAGGACAACTGCAGCCAAGGCTGACACCAAACTTCAAACCCTCCAGCTGGATCCTTTGCTCAGGGAGCAGATCCCACACAGCACATGCCAAACCAAACCATCCAACACCTGTACACAAAAATTGTCCTTAAAGTATTTCAGAAATAAGCAAACCTGCAACTGGAATACTTCTTCCAGTCCTTAAAGGAGAGTTCATCCAGCTTTGCTCCTTGTTTGGGTGGTCTGTAACGAACACCCAGCACCCCACTCTGTTGGACGACTCTGTCCTTGGTCAAAAAGCTTTCAATTGTCTCATGTCTCCTTTCATAATAATTCCCTGTGCACACTCTAATTTCTCCTCCACATGCTTTTGCAATTCCTGGTGTAAACATCTGGGCCTTGGATCTCACCTCGGGGCAGATTCTGTGAGGTTAACTCACCCCAGCCCATCACCTTCCCATATCATGGCATGCAGGAAAGAAAAGTTACCTGGGGAGTTCTAAGTAGTTCAGAGATGATGGATAACAAAGGGATCATTTGGCATTACCATTGAAGAGACTTGCAAAAATGCCTGCTCTAGTAGGAAATATCAGTAGTTCTACCCCTTTGTAATTTTGCAAATACTTGTCCTCTCTTGGCTGCACTGAAGCTGAGTCCTGAAGGCAAACAAGGCTAATGCAGCTGAACTATCCATCCATTTCTCTTCCTGTCTGTCCATCAGTATAAACTCTGCTGACCTGTGTCCAACTACTCTGATGGGAGAAAAATATCTCAGAAACCATGTTTCTTAAACTTAGCAGACTGAAGAGAAAAAAAAAAATATTGACTGGTTCACATCTAAATATTGCTGCAAGAAATAAAAGGATGAAGCCAGAGAGGTTCATGTTGGACATCAGGAAGAATTTCTTTATGGAAAGGGCTGTCAAGCATTGGAAGGGACTGCCCAAGGAGGTGGTAGAGTCACCATCCCTGGAGGTGTTCAAGATAGGACCCAGTGTGTGGCACTCAGTGCTGTGGTTTAGGTGATAGTGCTTGGTCAAAGTTTGGACTTGACAATTTTGGAGGTCTTTTGAGGTCTTTTCCAACATTAATGATTCTACAATGCTAAGAGAAAGACTAACTGTACTTGGGACATGACACCTGGAAAAGAATGTATACATTTCTTCGACGATTTTTAAGTACGTGTGAAACTTGTTGCTTTTCATTAATTAGATGAGTTTTAGCTCTTGGAACAGAGAGAACATTCATAGCAAGTATTAAAAACACAGAAACTAATGGTTGCACTGAATTTAACACACAGAACCCACACACTGTTCTACTTGGTTTCTAAGGTCCTGACTTTTGTGTCAGCCACAATGGTTCTGGGATCAAAACTGGGGCTAAATCCAGAACACAGAATGGATGTAAACAGTGTTGCCCAGCAACTGGAATGAGTGAGGATAAATTTTTACACCTTGACAAAATGATTACAACTATGCACTCAATTCCAGTGTAAGAATTCATCTGTGCTATCATAGAATATTTATATCTTTCCATAACACAGACATTTTCTAAGTGAGTACTGGTTAAATATTGACATTTTTGCATAAAAGAAGCTCTCTCTGAAATGTTGCTTGGGGAATCTGGACTGAACCAGGCATCAGGAATCTCATTTATGTCTCAAGCCTTGACTTTGACAAATCCTGATCTGATTTAATCATCACAGGATGGTTAAGGTTGGAAGGGATCACTGGAGATCATCTTGTCCACCCCCTGTTCAAGCAGGGTCCCCAGAGCACAGGATTGTGTCCAGGACAGCTCCTGAATATCTCCAGGGAAGGAGAATCCACAGTCTCTGGGCAACCTGTGCCAGTGCTCAGCCACCCTCATAGTAAAGTTCTTCCTCACAATAATTAGTAATGAAACATCATTTCAGATCACTGGTTAAAAGTACAATTAAACGTACAAACAGATAAAGCATGATTTGATTGCCATTCTTCTCTCATCTTCTGCCACCCCCTATCATGTGAATTTGGGGATGATCTGAGTGAAAAATATAAATCTCCTGGGAAGTGCTGAGTACCATCACATGGCTTGGGGAACTGTTTGCTGTACAGAATGTTTCCTGAAGAAAATCATGAGAAAGTATATTTTTGACAAGCCAAGCACAAGATTTTTTTATAGAAATCACAAAATTTATAGCAATGCCACTGGTTTATTTTAACTCTAAGCTGAATGCAATTTCTTATTAATAATCATAAGGCAATATTTTACTGCATTTAGAATTATTGTGGGGATTTTATGTTTGCAATGACTAAGTCATGACACAAGTGGTGTCTAAGCCTTAGAAAGCTACCCAAGATTAGATACATTACTAAATCTATAAAGAGGACTTGGAAATAAATTATTCTAATATGTTCTGATTTACCCAAATTTAATTAAATATATGCAAACTCTCTAAATCCTGCTTCATTAATTTCTTCATTATTCAGTTACTTCAGTTACTCAGTGTGGGGGAGAATAGAAAAATTTGACCCCATGAATCTACTACTGATCAATCCTAACTACACTTCCTTAGTTCCCTAAAAGCTGGGGAAAACACACAGGATTTATGACATGCCCAGTGAGTCAGAAAAACCCATTATAGGTTGACCCAAGCATCGCCTAAATAATATACAGCACAATTAACCTTAAACAGTCTATAATTATGATAAGCTTCATAGTTCTAATTACTTTTCTTTTCAGTAACACTGCCGTGAAGTGAGTTGAATTATAAAATAAAATGTATCAGAGGGCATCTATTTATATACTTTTAAAGCAAGTATTTATGAAAGGATATAATTTTCCAGCAAATATCCAGCTTGCTGTTAATCTCCAGACCTCTTGCTTGTTGCCTTTCTTCTTCCAGCTGCTTTGCATTCGCCAACTGTGCCCCATCAGTTGGGGATTCTGGGAAGCTCTCAAAATTGAACTTGTCCACTTGGATAGCCATGCTGTAGCAAAGGAAAAAAAGAAAAAAACCAAAAACATCATTCTTGCTGCTATTATTTCTGCAGAAAGTACAGACTACTGTGAGCACAGACACAACAATATCAATATATTGGTTTCAATGGCACCCAGTCTGTAATTATGATATATAAACCATATGGTTTATGCTACTGAAAACAGAAGTATAAGCCTATTGATGGTAAAAAATGTTTTACAAATCATCAACGAACACCTTAATGACTGTGAGTGGTACACAAGGCATTTATTTTGCAGTTGTAAGCAGACGACCTCATCGTGGTTCTGTAGAGGTTCACCTGCCTCCACTCCTGGTAGGTGAAAGCTCCTGCTGTGCTCAAGACTTGCTGAAAAAAGCAACAAGACTGGGCCAAAAGCTGAGGAATATACTATTTAAAGCTGTTTATGAATACCAACCCATGCAAAAGGGAAGCAGAATTTTAGATATGAAAATGTCTCCTGAAGTGAACTGTAACATACTTGGAGAGTCCATTGGTTTCACAAGGCAACTTCCTCACTTTTCCTTGCAAAACTCAGGAAGGAAAAACAAAATAACCACAGAAGCAGGGCCTTAATGTGGCCCTTGACTTTTTTTTTAGAAGACACTTCTCTCCTGTTTTGTGCATCTTCATGAATTACAGACCATATTAATTTCAATATCACAGTAAAATTCATTGGTAGCAAATGGTTAAATAATTGCTTTATTAAATGTACGGTAAGGCATAAAAGGTAATCAAATTAAATATAGTACACTATAATGCATACTAAATACTGATATGTTAAATTAGAATCACTAATCTAATCTAAAAGGGTATTTAGACCAGCTCACATCACATGAAATGTGGTTATGGAAGATCTAATAGACTATGCTGCCAAAACAGCTTTAATTTCCTGAATTGTCTGAAATAGAAAAATAATTAGGGAAGAATTAAAATATATTGCTCTTGAGATGACTTTGCACTTAAGGAGACCAAGCAATAGCTTTGAAAACCATTCAAGATGAAATGCAACTCCAAACTGAGAAGCAGTCTGGGAAGGACATTTCACAAAAACACAGGATTACTATTATCCTTTTATCTATTTCTCTATTTAAAGAGGGAAACATATTCTATGAATGTTTGCCAAAAAGAAAACACCAGTAACAAATGTCAACAAGAAAGAGCTTTGAAATCCTTCCAGACCAGAAAATATTTTCTATAAATCACATTAATTTAAGAGAATCTTGACCCCAAAAGAAACTGGGTGAAAACAGATGGAAATTACAAGGAATAATCTAGAGGTTGTGAAGTTTGCAGTGGGAAGATGAATTCTACACCGAGCAAAAACTGAGAAGCTTCTAAAGTTCCCCCTTCACCATTCTAGTGGAAGGTGTCCATGCCCATGGCAGGGGGCTGGAACTAAATGGTCTTTAAGGTCCCTTCTAACCCAAAGCATTCCATGATTTTATGACAAAAAAGTTCAAATACAGCACTCAGGCAAAGGTTTCTATAAGCTCCCACTTCTGCAGCTTGCATCTTTGCTGATCCTCACA
The DNA here is from genome assembly GCA_013397075.1 of Rhabdornis inornatus. Lineage (NCBI taxonomy): Eukaryota > Metazoa > Chordata > Aves > Passeriformes > Rhabdornithidae > Rhabdornis > Rhabdornis inornatus. The sequence continues at coordinate 1,502,249 of VWZS01006470.1, forward strand.
TCCCAAAGGCGGAGGAATTGCTCTGTTCCTCTCTAGGGGGGGGGTTTGTTTTGGCTATTTTTAATGCAGCAAGAGATCATTAGAAGTTCTTCATTTGCATGCAGAATCCATCAAGTGCTGGGCATATTCAAAAGCTAAAGATGAGTTATAAAAGTGGATCACAGTAACTGCCAGAATCAAGCCAGAAATAAATACCATAATGAAAAACACCCAGATACAATCTAAAGAGTGGATTCTGAAAAAAAAATTACCAGGCCTGAAACTATGACTAACAACATCAGTTCTTACTGGCATTGAAGTATGATTTGATTCTGCAAAGGCAGGATGAGTTTCCTGGATTTTGCACGGGCAATGCATGTGGAAGACACAACCGGAATATTTTGAATTTCATAGTCTTTGTTTCCAAGATCACTCCACCCCTCTGTGGTACATGAGCAAACACAGTACTTGATTTCTATGACATACACAATAATGCTTATGTTCTCTCAGAAATACAGTCAGTTTCCTATAGCCAGATTTTAACAAATTGTCTTTGCTTCTGGACAGTCAGAAGTATTTAGAATCATTCTCCAAAGGGACCAGGAAAGGAGCTCCCATCTAATTAGTGCTGCACTTTTCTAAGTGATTGATATTTGAGAAAAATATTCCTGCCTAACAATATTTAATATACAGCTGCAGCATTCAGATTGCATTCCTCTGTTGAAGGATCATTGCTGGAAATATGGTAATTTTTGTCTGGAAATTAAATATGCATGTAAGCACTTTGTACCCCAACAGCCTCCAACAAATCCACATCAGCTTTAGGAATACAGCCTAGATTGCTTTTAACTTTTCATTGTGCATCTCTGCTTGAAGTAACTTTTATTAAGCTCAAAGTTATGGAAAACTTTAGTAAACAGGGCTCTCAGTACTCAGAGACTCTAAGTTTTCAAATCTTCTAACCATGTTTTTATTTATAATGTTTATACTGTATTTAGCACAGTGGCACCTCATGTCACATGAGAAGCTACAAAAACACCCCCAACGACACACTTGCCAGCTAGAAAGTGAAGAGTCTGAGTAAAAGAGAACTACAGAGAGAAAAATATCCCACAAAACAGTACTATGAACACAGCTCTAGGTAGGATATATGAAAGCAATAAACAGAGATAAAATGTTTCAAGACTATAGTTCATCTCAAAGCAAAGCACAACAGAATTAAATCCTTGCTCTTTTTCTTAAACGTATCTGCCTTTTATCATCTGTATTCTGCTTCCTCTTGTGCTAAAAATATTCATTTCAAGTTTTGTCTCTGCATTTTTTATCTGTAACGTTGCTTCAGTATTTTTTCCTCAGCTTATGGAACATGTAGTACATGGGAAGGCTTTGCACCAGAATCAAAAAAAAAAAAAAAAATTAAAAAAAAAAAAAATAGCATAACCTAAATCAATCATTCATCCTGAAAAACGTACCCCTACTCAAACCCAGCTTCTTCACTTTCTTTTTAAACATGAAGATTTATCCCATCTCAAGAGATGCATTTCACCACGGAGGTGTTAACAAGTGGACAAATTCCCAGAGCCAGTTGATGGAATGAGAAAATGGATAAACTGGACAATGAATTACAATCACCAACTGAAAAAAGCATCTTTTTCAACTTCTGAGTGATCACTAGAGATCACATGGACCTCACCCTGGAGAAGGAGAGGGTAGTGAAAGGCAACCTTTTGAACACCACCAACTTTGTCACTGGGCTGTGTATCAGAATAATGAGACTGAAATGTATTTTAGCCAAAAAAGTCATTCTCTGCTGTCTTCTGCACTTACTTTGAGACCTGTTTCCTGTCAAGAGTTCTCTGCACTTCTCCCCAAATTTGTCCTTGCTTGTTGTGGTATACAAGAATCTATGGAATCTATATAGAAAAAGGTAAAAATAGACAATTCAGTCTGAAACAGGCATTCAATTTATTGCAAGCAGCCAGGATAATGACAGCTCACATTGTGCAAGGGCACCTGTTCCTTGCCCTTCACAGTAATTACGTATCAGGGAAGACAGAGAAGATCTTAAAACTCAAAAGTTTAGAAATAAACTTGTTCCAGGAAAAGGGACCAGAATTCCATTTTAACTTCTTTGCCTCATGGGGAGCTATCCAAATTTCCTACTAGATGAGTTTTCAATAAATAATGAGATATTTGTATAAAAACACTGCATTATGCAAAAATAAAAAAAAAAATCCAATCCTGCAAATGCAAAACAGGGGTTTTTTTTCTCTCTGGCCAAACTTGTCTGAGCAGGAGGAGGAATAAAGCAACAACAATTTTCATGAATAATGAAACAATTGTGTTTTGAAACTACTGGGTTTTGTCACGAAACCAGCCCAAGCTGTTGTGACAGCTCCTCAGACAACTGAGCATCGTTACAGGGATGCAAATTATTCAAATACAAATTAAATGGATGAAGAGGAGAAGGTCAGCTCATTGGCAATGCTGATGGTGTCTCTGCACGGTATCATCTCACGTCATCTGTCAGGATGGCTTACAGGGAAAAAAGTGACAAACCTCCTGATGGCACAGCCAACATCTCAATGACAGTCACCTAAAGTCCTATTAAAGTCACAGTGCAGAGCTACTAAAGGCATTGGAGAGCTCATTTCACCTCTTCTCATAAAAAGAGTTGCAACTTTACTGGAAATCATACCCTGCCCTGACAACAAAATGCTCAGCAGAAAGGATTTGCAGGGAGGAAAATAACTTCCTGCAAATGACGTCACGACTGCTCCTGAGCCACTGCCTTCCAAATCCCCCTTTCCCAAAGCAGTGCCAGTTAAAATCAAGCAGCACTGACAGCTTCACAGAAATGGCAACTGGCAGAGAAAATAGGTGAAAAACTGAGTAAAGGAGCATCACTGGGGGAGCTGCAAACTCCTGCCTTTGTTCCTGGGAGGACAGTGGGCAGGTCCCAGGCACATCCCATCCACCAGTGACACACCTCAGATCTTTCTATGGCCTCTTCTAAGAGTATAAAGCTATAAAGTGAAATTAATTATGTGATACTCTCCAAATAAAACGAGGTTAAGAGCAGGCATGGTATTAAAAGAAAAGCAGCAATCTGGTCAACATAAGTAGATTTCATCTTTCATTAAGTAAATAAAACACTGCTGTTTAGCTTGGAAGAATAAAATATAGAGATAGTCCTTATTTAATTATCCCTAGGAAGAAACAATATAACAGGAACCCAAAAACTCTTCCTCATGGCTAACTACCTATTTAAATACTATCATCCACAGATGAGTTTGCAAGCTGCTTCCAAAATGAAGCTGATAGGAGGCAGTTAGAGACTATATTCAATATTATGCTTCCTGTTCATCCTCCTTTCTTGTATAAAGTAGACAGTAGGGACACTGTGCCAGATTATGTTACTGCCACTTATGCAGAATGCTTATGTGCATGAAGAGTCCCTGTATACTTAATGATTTTAAATTTCAGGAAAACTTGAAGTGAGGATGATACTCTCACTCTCTACATTCAAGAGGGGAAAAAAAATAGTGGATAAGGCAAGTTTCCTTTCAAAATTTTGCCTGATACTTTCATTGTGCAATCTCACTTGTAATATATAACATCATGTTTCGGGTGCACATAATTCCACCCTAAATACAAGTCCTACAGTTGATACCAAACTGGAAGTGATGCCCCAGTATATAATAACTTAAAGGCAAAGAGGGACCTCAAGAATCAAATCTCTTGTGAGGTGAATACATATGTATCACTGGATGGAAATAGTAACGTAAAGTAGTGAAAATTAACATACACCTTATGCTTACTTGTAATTACTTCACAGATTTAGAAGTGCAATCTGTATTTCATTCACTACTATAAAAAACTATAAAAAACTAGAAAAAAACTGTAAAATTCAGTAGCTCAAGTGAGCCACAAGTAATGATCTCTCCTACTGGCCTAAAACTGACTGCAGAAAGAAAAATGATGGCTTTAGTAACTGAACCGTGCAGAGCAGAAGATAAATTTTTCCATTAATCTTGAGAAAGGTCAATTAAATTTAAAAATTTGCATTTAGAACTTAATTATTTATTTAAAATAATTGAAGAGAAAAGTCAAACTATATTTCTGAAGTCTGCAATATTGAACAGCTTAGACTTATCTGAGCGACAACGTTTCAGACAATAAAAAGTTAAATCAGGAAAGAATTGTTCCACTGGATATAATGTAATATCTGAAAATGGAGCAGTGCTAAGAGATAGTTGGCTACATAAATCTTCTGCTTAAATGTGATTATACTATGTGTGCTGGGCATATAGCTTCTTAATTCCTAACTCCAGATCTGAAAACCATAAGCTGCAAATGAAGAGGCAGAACAATTAACTTCAACTTGCCTCTTTTTTCACTTTCTTATTTAAATAATTTGGACTCCCGTGGCAATCACCATGCAGCAAAGCTGTTGGCTATCTAAAGAAATAGGAAATTTAAAATAATATTAATTATGGTTATAGCCTTCTTTATGAATACACCAATTTCCATAGGGGTCATAAAAGACCATTAATCAATAGCCTTTCATTAGGAAATTTGGAAAAGCCTAAGTATAATAATACTTAAAGATTGAGTTAAATATCCTCCTTTTATCACAGCTGAACTACACACGGATTTCAAAATTCTCTTTATCCAAAATAATGCCATAGTGTACCTCCTACCTCTCTCTCAGTGGAATATAATAATCAGAGAAATAAATTTCAGAATATATATGTTTCTATTCAGCTGCTCATTTATGTAATTCATTATTGCCTTCATATGGCAGGAAGTTCAGAAGAAAACATATGCAAAATTAAAAACATGGAATTTTGTGCCAGATATAACAAACAAGACCAAAAAACCTCAATTCTACAGTCATGCCTAGTTATCACTTCAGCTGTTTGAATCTCCTTGGGAAAAGATTGAGAAGACTTCCCACCCCAAAATACAAACAGTAAGAGTGGAATGAGGTCCTTCTGTTCAAAGCATCTTTACCAGGGAGCCTCAAGAGAAGGAACCAGGAGCTCACCTGGTGCAAACCTGATTTTCATTCTGAATCTGCTCACACCACCAAATGTCTCTGCTCCTGGAACATCCCAAAGAAACCAGAAATGCTGGTCGGGAATCACTCCAGGATCATTTCCCAGCCTGGGCTCTGTCCTGACCCAGCACTCGTGGTTTTTGCTGGTCCCAGAGCCCTGCAGGGTGATCCCAAGAAGTGTAGCTGAGTGTGTGTAGCCCCCTAAAACACTCAGAGGGATCTCACAGCCTCCTGCACAAGATAAACCTCGAACAACTATTCACTTTTGCCTATGAGAAAAAATAAAAATTCCCAGTGCTCCTCTTCTAAAGGAATATGACTGTTACATATGGCACACAACTGGAAGGCTACTTCAGAGAAGATGCTGAAATCCTACTCAAAAACCAAACTAGGGGGCAAAACCTCCCAGGACAGCCTGCACGTCTGGGAAATTATTGACATGAGAAGAGTCCATCTCATGGGAAAATGCAGAGATACAGAGCTTTACATACAACATAAGGAAAAATGTAGGTTTTTCACAAAGGAAGTGATTCAAACATCTTTTGGGTAGAATCATAGGATGCATGAATGCTCAGTGTGCATTTCACCATGGACTGTCACTTCAAGATACAATTAGACTTTACATTCATAATGAATTATTAATTTACCATCTACTTGCTTGTCTTCTCTTTTTATACACAAAGGTAACATTTTACCTTTTCCCAGAGCTCTGCAGCAAAAGTTCACCTCAAGATGATATAGTGTAATAAACAAATTATTTTCCAAGTCACTGTATTCCCAGTATAACCTGCGTAATTTTATCAGACCTGCAACTTTCACATTTTCTGTTCAGAGCACTCACTCTTTGGTGAGTCCCTTGAAGTGTCTTTTATTTCAAGCCAACCCAGTCCATTGACTTTTAAATGTTTATTTTGCCACAGACATTGATTCTTTTCACCTCTAGAGTTGCACAGATTTTATTACATATTCTCAAGCCCCCGATGCAAGTTTTGTGAGTGATGCCATACTTAAAAAAGGAAATCTAGAATCTCTGCCAAAGAGCAAAGCTGGGGTAACAGTCAGGACATCCTCAGTTTAAGAAACCAAAGCACCCAAACAGCAGTGAACATCTCCCAACAAAGCAATGTGGTCCATGAGATTCAACCTACAGAACTTATTCTATAACTAGTACAGGAATAATGTGCACAGACATGAGTGGGAGCAAAAAAGCTTTAATCATGCTCCAGAAATCCTAGCTCACAGTGAGTGTGTGTCACAGATCCCATAGCAGTCAACTGCTCAGCACTAATAACAGAAATGATCTCACTCACCCACACACAATTTCACCTATTTTTTTTTCCAAAAATCACTGTTCATATTAGAATTTTATTTAATGCTTTCACCAGCAATGATCTCTATGCGTGTTTAGAAGCATGCTCAGAAACAAGCTATTTTCAGAAAACAAACCAGCAGAGATTGTTCACCCAGGAGAGGAAAATGCACTCAGGAGACCTCAAAGCAACCTTTCAGTACTTAAAAGAGGTTTATAAGAAATATGGGGACAGATTTTTCATCAAGACTTGTAGTGATAGAATAAGGGATAATGGTTTTAAACTGAAGATAATAATGGGTAACAAACCAAGGTGCTGCTCCTACTGCTTCTGTTGCTCATTATACCCAGCCTTTGGCAGCCCTGGGTCCAGCTTCAGCCAAATGCAGAGCTGGGATTGCCTTCACTTTCATCTCATCACTTTTATATTGATTTACCTTCACACACTTTGCCCCACATATTGCTGAGCTGTGTTAGTTGTCTGATGTGCTTTACCAGTTTATCAGAAAATGAGCACAGCTCTAAAACATCTTGTTATTTTAGCCAAAACTCCCCATGTGGAAATCACCTTCCCAAATAAGTGCCCTGCCAGGTGCCCTCCTAAACAGTGAGCCTTGAGCTTCAGCTCCCCTGGGAAAGGGCAGTGAAGCCAAATGTCCACCAGACTCAGATCTGAACACTACAGCTAGAAATTCTGTATTTATTTAATTATTGTGATGGAATGATACTCATTTAGGAGCGGTTTCCTGCCACATTACCCTCCCTTGGTCAATTAGTGTAGTATAGAGCACATATAATATATGGACAATGGATCCTGCTCCCTCATGGCCTGATGTCCAGGGAGTGACCAACCCATCTTTAAAGAACTAAAGCAACTTAAACAAACCCACTAAAGTCAAATGAGATCAAGAGGATTTTTACTCCTGCTTCCTGTGGTTCAGAAATAGTTTGACCATAGTAGTCTAAATTGTAGATGGGGAAATTCCACCCATCAGCAAAGTCATGCTTGGGAAGCTTTCACAGAAAATGCAGCTGTGTAAAGGATCTCAGAGGTAAACACAGGATTTTTGGTGCCACTTAAAAAGTAACTTTTCTTATCAACTTCACATACACAAATCTCTTATATGAGAATGGATTTTTTCACTACGCTTGGAGGAAGTGAGGGAAAAGGATCTATAAATACTACAAGTTATGAGCAGTCAGCTACTGGTGTCTGAGACAGACACCTTGGTTTTAAAAATTTTCTTGTCCGAGCACCCTTTCTTATCATGGCAAGCACAAAGCCTCCAGCTGTGGAACAATCTAAAACAAAACCCCCAGAATAAGACCCTTCCATTACAAGTTTACACTGAAGGTATGGTTTGAAGTCTGCTACTAAACTTCTTCAGAACTTCCATGACTTTTGAGAGAAAGTATTCTTCTTAAAATGAGGAATACCATAACATGATTAAGGAGTGATATAACTTTTCACTTAAGTATTTCATTCATATCTACTTGAAACAATGGTTTGGAAATGTCTAGCTTTAAAAATACAGAGATGTTAGACTAACCTTTAAAATGCTTCATAAACTGAGAAGGGATTATTTCAATTAAAACATTAACATGGTATTATTTAGAAACTTTGGCAATGTTTAACAACATTTAAACATTGAACATGGGATTTTTCAGCATTTATGTTTAGCATAGAAATTTTAAAAGTCTTTTAATTCAGCTAAATCTAAATTGTATTAACTAAGAAACAATTTTAATCAAGATTCTGTTATTTTCTGTTTATTTGTAATAGTCCTTTACATACAATAAAAGTCTAGGTATCTAAACATCGGTCAGACAAATTTTCCTTTAGAAAGAAAAGGGAAACTGTGAGGTAAAATTCAAAGATATTGAAATAGAAAACAGTGTTTTGCCATCTCTTTTATGAAAATTACATCTACTTTTCACTCATTTACTAGATTTTTCTGACTATATAAAACACAGGCATATCTAGATTTAGGCATCTATTTTAAACTGAATTCCTGTTTAGGAATCAGATTTATTCTCTGCCTTTAAAGAATGGAAAAATTATCATAGTTTCACTTCCAGTTTATGAAAGAGTTGAAATTCATTTTTATATAGATCACCAACATGATTTTCCTTAAAATCATGCTGTGCCATCAGGTTCCTAGTTCCTGGAAGGAAGACAGAACCCCCCAAAAAACACAGAGGGCACAGACATTAACATACACAGAGCTTTGGGCCAATTTGACAGTTCAAAGAAAAAAAAAATGTTTTTTCCATCTACAAAGAGCAATTTAACATAGAAAATCAAGACCCAGATTATCCTAAAAGGACAGACTACTACTACTAGAAAAATTGTACCCCAAAATTTTGTAGCAGTTTTATAAACCTCCCCACCCACAGCTGAGAAGTCACCGTGGTTCTGACACACTAATTTGTCCTGAGTTACTCAATTAAACAGTCATAAATGGATTAGAGGGTTAATACTAAAACTGAAAGTATATTATTAAAATTGGGTGTATATATCCTATGCTAAGCAAATAACGCTGTAAATACACAAAGCAAAGATTACACAATCTGCTTTGTTCTCAATATAAGCCTTCCACACAAAAGATTTCCTTTTATTACTTACTCTTCTCCATCTCTCTTCTTCCATACAACTACAAAAGAGATGCCATCAAGCAAGTAAATCAAGAAATAAAGCTGCAGAGATTTTTTTACTCCCATTTATTCCCATTGAGCCTCCCTCAGGGATATACAAATTGGAAATTGCTAAATTGTCATCTAATAGGCAGAAACAACGTAGGCGAGACCAATTAAGTAAAAGGCAGAAAGTTGTATTACACATGTAATTAAATTAAATTCTTTGACTAGACTACATTAGAATCATTCCCAAAAAGGACAAAACTCGACTTTAATCAGCACATGACACATTGTAGGACACATCACTAAAATAGTACCTTAGGAGTTTGGATATTACTAAAAAGAGCATTTTTCTTAATTGTAAATCATTTTACTTCCAGGTGGTAGGAAACTAACTAAACAGTAGCATCCCCTCCTAAATATACAAGACTTTAACGATGCATAATTGAGTACAAAGTCATAAAAACTAGTTTTCTTCTCTTTTGTTAGCTGTAATATCCTTCAGCTGGGTACCTACACAGACTTTTTCAGTGGGATTGTTCTCTTACAGAGATCCCCAGAATGCAGGAAACCACCAGATCAAATCATCACCTTAGCTGCCAAATGTGAGTGACAGTAACGGAAGATAATTTGGCTTGTAATCACAAACATCATCAAAAGGAACAATGCAGTAGGGAAGAAAAAAAAGTGCAGTGCAAAAAATTCTGACCTACAAGGTTTGAGTTCTTCATCTCTTGCCATTCTCAGCAGTGAGGCCAAAACCAGCTTGTTGTAGGCACCAGCTCAGCTGGTGGTTGGAAATAAATTCCAAAATGCAGATACAAGGGACTGTCCTGGACTACAGGAGGCAGAGAAGGAGGAGGAGAAGCAAAATTTACCTCTGCCCATGGTGCTTTTCCATGCTTTTACTTTCTGGAAATTGGCTAACCCAGGCAAAAAGCCCCCTTTTGAGAACAGAACTATTTAGTTAAGCCATTCATCTAGATGATAATCAGAATATCATAAATGGATTGACAGCTCTTAAGCACAGAATTAAATCAATTCTGCGATTGTCCAGCAATCAAAGGGGGCAAACATTTTCACAGCCTCTGTACCCTAAGCCAAATTGGTCCCAGTAATTCCCAATAACTCACTTTTTATCTGTCTCTTTTTTTTGTTATGTTTCTTAGATAATACCCTTTCAATGGCAAATCTGTGACTTTCTGTCTAAAGAAAGTTGCTATCCTATAGGATCACATTTGCCAGGCAGGCTGAGAAACCCTGGTTGAAGCACTATCATTACTTCAATATTGGAAAAATCAGCTTATTGTTTCTCTCATACATATACACAAATTAAAATGGAGACTTGGAAAGGAAACAAAGTGATTTGCTTTCTTGATTGAATAGCATGGAAATGCAGAAAATGAAAAAAAACACATGGCTTAAATTGCCTTCGGAAAAAATTAACCCGTTTATATGAAAAGAACAAACAGCTTTTAAAAATTATAGATATTTTTAAATGCTAATTATTTGTATAAACCAGTTCCTGTGCACAAGGGATCAAATGTAAGTGAGTTAGTGTAGCTGACAGCAGCAGTGAGAAAAGCAAGAGGCCATGAGAAAGACAAAAACCAGGGCTTGTTTTGGTGAGCCTGTTCTGAGGACAAGTAGTACAGACATAACCCACTGTCTAATGTCACCATGTGCTTGCAAATATCACTGTACAGCAGTCCAGCCTGCACAGCCTCTCAGATAATGCCAGATAAATGGCAAGGAGCTCTCCTTCAAATTACAGATGGATGGTTCTTCCCAGAAAGGGAGACATAATGTCAAAATACAAGAGAGAACACAACAAAGAAGCTGCTCTGAACCCACATGGAACGGCCTCAGAAACAATGAGCACTGACACGAAAATATTCCTCATGTAAATTCAAATTCCATCATTAGAGCCTGCATACATGTATTTATTGCCTGCTGTCACCATATAATCAGCAGTCACTAATCAACCCATAGCTTACTCTCATAAAATTCTCTATTTCATATTGGAGATCATGACTGAATATTCTCAAGTCCCATCTTATTTAAGTCCTTGTGATTCAGAAAGAAAATAAGTGACAGCTTGAAATAAGCTAGTGATGCCCATCTTAAGGGATGCTTTCCATCAGTATATCAGGAGAGAAAAAGGAAATATTGGGAAAGTGTGATGTAGATTTATTGTGCCTGACGTTGTGTGCTTGGCAGAGCTGCTGAAGGAAGAGATGAGTTAAAGGCTGCTCCTGAGTAACACAAAACACAATAATGAGAAGCAGGTTAGTGCATTATTAAAGAACACAGTGCAGCTCAGTATTTTATGTATTATTATTATTGATATTTTAAAAAACATCTCAGTGACTTACCACAAATTTCCCTTTCCAAGTTTACTACTTAATGAGTCTAGACTCAAATGACAAATAGGACTTCACTCACAACTTCCATCATGATGCCTATGCTCTTCTACCTTAAAATTAATGGTTTTGAATTTCTTAACATTCAGTTTTCATTGCATTTTACATACGTACTGGGCTTTTCCCTCCAGTGGATAATAAATAATATACAATATAGAGTGTAATGCCTAAGAATAAGTCTAAACTGAATTCAGGGGGGAAAATGAAACGGAGTTGTTACATTCATGTCAGGATCCAAAACAGTAAGGTCTGATCAAGCAGCTAAAAAAACAAAGCATGTAACAACAACGGGTATCAAATATGTAAGAAGAGGGAAAAAAAACACCAAACCCTAAAGATTTCCAAGTGCATGGACTCAAAAATGGTGAAATATTTACTTTGCTTACCAATGTCACTGCATTCTTTTACTCACATTTTCTCCAAAGGTCAGTAGACTTCATAATGTAGTTTCTTCTCTAAGAGTGAATACTCTGATTATTACACAATTTTTATTGTCATAAGCCCTTCTACAACAGTAAATTACCCTTTCTTGGGACAGCTTTAGGAGAGATGTAGTTTCATTATATGAAGGTATAAAAACATTTTGTGTTTTGATGTACCCTTTTCATTACAGTGGAAAAACCATCTATTCTCAATCTCTGTTCTATTAATAATTTAAAAAGTTTTTTTGCAGCACAAAAGCTTTTTCAAAATATTGATATATCTTTAGACAACACTTTTGCCCTGCCCATAAATGCTCATTGCTTAAACTGAGTTAACTTGAGGCATAATAATACTTCGTTTAATGTGCACTTATATTCTAAAATACCATCCTACAGTTTATTGGGTCACTGATTCCAAATCAAATTTCTTTTGTTTATCATTTAATTCATTCCTTCCTTCCAGTCTTCTAATCCCCACACTCACATAATTAATGGGGTTTTTTTCTATTCATCACTATCAATAACAAACTTTTCCCAAGTCGCTGTCATTCCCAGAAGAGGAGGAAATGCAAAGAAAGGACAAAATTTGGCCAAGGAACGAGAATTCAGTTAAAAGTTCTGTAGATAATATATGGCTCACCAACCTATAATGACTCTCCATACCACACTCCTGCACCCCAGCAGGTAATCAGTTTTTAGCATTTATAAATATGGGAATTTATTTACCAAAAATTGGAAGTTCTTTTAATATGCCCATGTCCACTTCAGTGTTTATGTTCTGCTTACATTCACCTCTGATTTAAGTAACCTTTTTAGCCTCAGCCCTATAACCTCACTCAACAACTCACTCAAGCTCTGACCCATCCTCATGCTTCTGGAAAATGACCCAAAAAAGGACACCGTGATTCCCTGCCCCCTCCAGCTTTCCACAATGTTCAAACTGAATTCAGTATTAAAAAATGAGACAGATAAAGGGAAAAATTCAGCTGAGTATTGCAGGTCTTACAGAGTTTGTCATCAACTCCATCCAGCTGGGTGTTAAATCATTCTCTGGCCTCTCCACCACCATTAAGAGAGGAGTTGCATCTTTTCCTGCTGTCAGTTCCTGTCTGGCTGATTTGGGGTAAATTCACCACTCAGTTAAGTGCAGAGAGGCTCCTAGACTATGCACTTCCATCCTGAACTTCAGGGCATTTTTATAAATTAAAAGACCAAGCAGATGCTGGAAATGCACTTATGATAATATGAATATAATTACTGCAGCTTCACTGAGTTCTTCCTATGGTATTTTCAATAAGAGCTGGAACAGAGGTAAAGCATCTATCATTAATCACAACCAGTGAATCAGACATACAGCTGGGCTGGGCCAGTAAAGCACCCACAGCAGAATCCAAGCTTTGGTTGCCATCCCACACACATGAAATTCCAGTTGTGTTCAGTGCTGAAAATTAAGTAAAGGACATTATTTTTGATGTTACCACCTTTGTTTGGAATCCAGAAATGGCTCAAGTACATCAAGATGCTTTGGGCTTCACTTTACACTGTGAGCACCCACCAGGACCCGGAACATGATGGAGCCCAGAGCTCCAAAGCACTTTCATGGAACACAGATCCTGTCTCCTAACCAGAGAAAAACCTTAACAGGGTAAGGGCTGAAGATGAAAGGCTCCTTTTTGCAGATGCTGTCCATGACTCATCATCAAACAAAAAGCATGGCTCAAATTACTTCCAGTAAGTGAAACAGCTGCACAATCATCTCTAGAAGTCTTTGTACCTGTTGGAAGTAATGACAAAAAACCCCTTCACTTAACCTGAAGTGCCCATATCCACTGGTGCAGAATCCTCCATATGCAGTTCCAGAGTTACAGAGAATCCAGCTATAGATCCTGGCACAGATAGGGCTTCTCACCTATGAAAAACTGAATCTATTTACACAAGAACATGCAAAATATGAAAAGCACACCAGCCCCTCTAAGAAGATGTATAGATACAAATCAGTTTTCCCCACGAAGAGATATAATTTTATTTCAACCTCAATTACAACACTTAACCTGAACCACAATTTTCTGAAATTCAGATTAAGTCTCTGTACTTTTTTTCTCTTTGTTTTCACAAAACAGCTGCTGTAAAACTCTGCTCTCAACTGGGAGGAAGCCTTGTGAGGAAGACACTGATTAGTGCTTCCAAGCAGCTTTCATAAGCCTTTTCCTGAGAAGAATGGAGGAAAAACTGGTGGGCAAAGCAGTTGTTCTGATGAGCAAAGTCCACCAGTGCTGTCTGCACTGGTGTTGAAATACCATTAACCTGAGGAAAGGTGACAAAGAGGATGGTTCCTGGAAGATCTGGGATGCCACCATTTCTGCTGTGTTTCAACAGCTGCCCCCAAGGCAGAAAAGGGAGAAAGACTATCTCCTTGTGAAGCTGAAGATTCTTGCAGGAGCTCCATCACAGGGTCAGAGAACTGATGGCAGCTTTTGCAAAGCCAGGTCAAGCCTCAGAGGCCTTCATTAGGCACAAGGGACTGCATCTTCCTGTGCTCCAGCTCTTTAAACAATGGGATTTCCTATGGGCAGAGTGCTTTGTTTCTCTCACTTCTGAGAAAACAAGATTTAAGCTACAGGACGTGCCCACTGCACCTACCTCTGACACAGATCTGCCTTAATTCAGCACATCAGCTTTAACAGGCATGTTGGGAATAACTATGGATGAGAAGAATTCCAAGTATCTCAAAGGATGCAGAGAGATCATACACTTGTATTAACATAACTGAGTTACCAAGAAAAGGCTTGCAAGGTGTTCTTGGGAAGTTCTGTGGAAGCTTCACGGAAAGACTGTGACAGATTTCCCTGGAGTTATTGAAGAACAGTAGAGGCTGCAGGAGGGCATCCATGGCAGAAATGCTCACAGGCACAACCAAAGCTGAGGAGGACAATTTTCCTCCTTGGCTGGGGCTGCTAAATGCAGCTTGACTGAGGTCTGCTCCACCTCTCCCTGTGAACACTGAGACCTTCTTCAAGACTGGGTGTTCTGAGATTTTTGTTGTTTTCATTTCAATAGAGGAAACCAAGGAAAGATCAAACATCAAAAATCGAGACCATCAAAGCCCAACAGCTTCAAAGTTGACACCCACAAATTCAAACCCCCTGTATATATTTTTGTCAAAGCTCTCAGAACACAAACAAAGCAATATTCTAGAAAGGACAGCAAGGAAAATAAATGCAGCTGCAATGTCATGCTAAGAACGACACAGGTGGATTAATCTCCTCCAGCAGATACCCACGCATTTTAAGGGCATTAATTAATTGAGAAGGAGAGGCTGAAATATTTGGTGACAAGCAGAAAGAAACATGTCCCTGTTAGAAAGCATACATGGGGCAATCACTGAAAGAGAAAAAAAAAGCCCATCCATATTTATTTTAACAACACAGAAATGCGTCAAAAGCCAGCTACACAAAGAGAACTGACGTAGTTGCTGTAAAGCATTGTTTCCACAGCCAGTTTTCATTAAGAGAGAAATACCTGCAGATCCTAGACTTTGATCAAATAACCTGTGCAGAAGAAGCAAGGTATTTTATGAGATTCCAAGACAAGGTTCTCTCAACCCCATCAGGAAAAAAAAAAACAGAAAGACAAAACACAAGTCATTGCTGGTGAAACTGCCACTCTACCAGTACCTTACACATCAGTGGCATTTCTCTGGGCAGTTTCAACTGTTAATTGATTTAAAATTTAATGATTAATGTGAAGGTAGTTAGGGTATCTATTTTTTTCTTCTGGTTTAAATTGCTGATTCAAACCTTAGGCAATTTTAAGTAAAGCTGAGGCTTGGATTTTATCCTGAAAATGCAGTGTTTTTCAAAGATGTCTACAAATACAGCATAAAGATGATACACAGTACAAACTTTACCTGTCTAGGTTTTTTTTAAGGCAGAAAACCACACAACCAGGCCAAAGCAGCCAGAAGCTGCTTCCCAGCAAACATACAGTTGCATTGAGTCACTAAACCAGGCACAAGGCTTAAAAGGATAAATCTCAGCTTTTAAGTGCAAAATATAATTCAATTTTAACCAGTGAGCCATGACCACTGCCTCTTTAACAATGCTATGAAAAGCTGCTTGGCTTTTCAAATTTAAAAAAGTCAGTATCACATAAATACGCTCACAAAAGATCTAAAAATAACCTTAAGCTGCCCATCCTCAAGGTCAGAAGGAGCAGATGCAAAGAAATAAGGCTCTATAAAGAGCTTCCAATGGGAAAATACTACTGACAAAAGTGAAGGTGTTGCCACTGGTCCACAGCTATTTCTTTACAGTTCTTCTGTGTCAACTTCTGCTGAGTTCTACCCATGCAGTTGTCATCAGTGAACCACTTTGCTGGTTGAGAGAACACTTATTCAAATTTATTAACTGAAAACAAATTTTAGTGCATGTCCTTTCCACTCTTTAGAAATGATGTACTGAAGGAAAATAAAGATGGATATATTTGAGGTGCATTAAGGCAGAAACCAGTACTTTTCAGCATTTGTGTAGTACAGAATGGCTCATTACCATGAATGCAGAGGTCACAAACAAAGCTGATCCTGCATCATCAGGAAACTTCTCCGTGTGGATCTGCCAATGGATCCTCTCCAGCTCCTGATGGAAACTGGATCAGCCCCATCACAGCCCAACCATTCCTTTAACACACTTTACACTTCTCAGATTAGAAAAATGGAGTGGAAATAGTGGCAGTGCTGGGAGCTCAGACTGCCTTGAGAATTTCCTTTTTTTGGCTTTAGCAGGTCCACACTTGGCAGAATGTCCTTTCACAAGGGAAAGAGCTGCTCTTTGTGGACCCTGAAAAACAATCTAACAAGACCATCAATATGTGTGCTCTGAACAGCAGTACAATGATTCCCTGACACAACAATATAGAGATTTCAATGATTCTGCATTGAGCTGAGTTTGTGTGGCATGCAAAAGATAAAGGACTGAGCCTACTCTCCTGTGATATTAATGTCTGATTTAAAGAACCTAAGTATTTCAAATCTGATGTTTCAAGCATGCTCCATCCCCTGCAGCTACACTTTCTTTTGTTTTAATTATTATAATGTTTTTTAAAGCTTTAATGTTTTCCTTAAGAATGGGCACAGAAAGTATTCAATTACTGAAGTAAGAAGTCACGGGCTGAAACCAAGCTGTAAGAAATACTGCAGCTTGTCGAAGGTGATAAGTGCCTCTGATTATCCTTGACTGCATTCCCTGGGCTCAGCATTTCATTAAATAGCAATGCTCTCTTTTAAAAATAGATTTACCACCATATCCTGAGGGTCTTTCCTATTTTTAGCTAAAGCTATGCACAAAAATACCACTTTCCTCACTAATTGTATTTGATTTTCAGTTTCAGTGTTACTGGTAAGATTTGTTAAGTTTGGGTAATGCAACCTGAAAGAAGCCATTAACATTAAAGCAGTTTTTTAACTCATTTTCACAAATCTCCCTTCAACTGGATGAATTAATAATTTCCTTGGAGAAACTACAAAATGCTTTAAAAATTAGGTATTAAATTAAATAGGGTGAATTTGGCTGTTAGATCCTTGAAGAAGAGCAATACAGTCAACTATGGATCTATGCCAAAATAAATTATTTGAAAGGTGAAGAAACAAAATAGAAAGGGTGGTCAGGCACTGGAACAGGCATGGCTGGGGAAGTGGAATCCTCATCCCTGAGGTGTTTAAAAGAAGGCAAATGTAGTGCTAAAGGACAAGGTTCAGTGGTGGATCTGGCACTGCTGGATTAACATTTGGACTCACTGATATTAGAGGTCTTTTCCAACCTTAATGATTCTGTAATTCTATAAATGAATGAAGTTTTTCCACCATGTGTTAACAAAATTCTTCAATAGCAGATATCAGGATAGAAAGTGTTTGCAGCACCGTTTTAATAGTGCCTGATGAAAAGCTGTGGGGCTTTTTTGTTTGTTTTTCTTTTTTTTTTACTGAATATGATAGTAAGTAAAATAGCTGACTTTGTAGTAAAAATACCGTATATTTATGTAGGTGGAAATCTTAAGGAAATATTGAAAAGAACAAGTTTATTTTCAAATAAATATTTTTATTGATGCAATGGGCATAAATGATTCTGCTCCATGGAACAGTTATCTAAGTGGGGACAACTTAGGAAAGCTGAATTGATTTAACTGTTAACTGAAACTCAGAAAACATTTTCTACAAAATGCCAATTATCCATTTCCATTCTTCATTGGCAGAAGATTCATCAAACATCAGTCAGAACAGAAAAAAATTGAAACAAATACTATATCTGAGGAGAAAAGTTGTGAAATTCCACAGATGAGCTTTAAAGTGTGACAGAACTACAGAATAATTACTTCTAGGAAAAACACAGAATTATCTCATGCTTCCACAAGCCAAGATGTTCTTCGAAATGAAAAACCTAATTCAAATATTGGTAACTTTTTATTAGTTTTGAAATGGTTTTAA
The DNA here is from genome assembly GCA_013397075.1 of Rhabdornis inornatus. Lineage (NCBI taxonomy): Eukaryota > Metazoa > Chordata > Aves > Passeriformes > Rhabdornithidae > Rhabdornis > Rhabdornis inornatus. The sequence goes on from VWZS01006470.1 coordinate 1,520,559, forward strand.
ACTGAAAGAGGAGAGATTTAGATTATATATTAGGAAAAAATGCTTAATTGCATGGTGAGGCCCTGGCACAGGCTGCCCAGAGAACCTGTGGATGCTCCATCCCTGAAAAAGTCCAAGGCCAGGTTGGATGAGGCTTGGAGAAACCTGGGATAGCAGGAGGTGTCCCTGCCCATGGCAGGGGGTGGAACTGGATGATCTTTAAGGTCCCTTCCTACCCAAACCATTCCAGGATTCTGTGATCCTTTGAAGACTAAGCACAATCAATTAAAAAGATGAAGATGTGAAAAGAAAGGAATGAGGTTTGATCTGGTGTCCCAAATCACAAACTGATTGAAAGTAAAGCTAAGGCCACAAGTAAAAGGAAACCATGTGGCAAAAATATTCAGAGTTTTGTATTCCCTCTTCAAAGTAAACACAGCAGGGTTTTGAAATAAAGACAAGTCCAGCCCAGGGTCATGAAGATAATTAATGGAGACAAATATTTGTCATACAAGGAGAAGCTGAGAGAGCTGGGACAGACCCCAGAGAAAAGAAGGCTCATGAGGATCTTATCCATAAATTCTAGATGGGGGCAAGGAGTGAAGAATCCAGATCCAGGCTCTTCTCAGTGGTGCCCAGTGCCAGAACGAGAGGAAACAGACACAAATCAAAATATGGGACATTTAATCTTGACACAGTGTAAACCTTTATTCTTGTGAGGGTGGAACAGGCTGCTCAGAGAGGCTTTGCAGCCCGTGACTGTGGCTGTGATTCTGTGACCTTGCTCATAAAATTATCAGTTCTGTCTTCAAACTACTTAGGAAGACTGGAAGGGAAAAAAACAGTCTGAAGGTTATTTCAGAATGTCCATCCTATAATATGTCCCAAGTCCATATTTTGCTTACTAAGAAATAATTAGAAAAAAATGGGGGAAAATCTTCAATGGAAAAATAAATAAAATATTCCCAATTATTAAAGAGGCTGAAAAATGCAGCACAAAACATTTAGGGGATTGTTCTAGATGAATAAATATGTTATCTGCAGAAGGACAGCATTCCTATTTATCAGGTGAAGTTATGAAGAGTTGGGTTGGGTTTTTTTAGGTTCAGTACTTGAAGAATTGCTTGCATAAGACATAGTTAGCTCAGAAAACATGTTTAACATAGTGGAAGAGAAATGTACACAAGAACTTCTGGGATCATCTCTTGCTCATTATCTCTGCCCTCACAAAAATTGGAAGTTTTCTGGTACATTCATTTTCTACTGCTGTTTCAATTAATTTCACCAAAATGCATTCTCTGTAAGGAAATCTCCAACCTTCAGCTAATCTAAATTGTCTAAACAAAATATTGCCAAAAGGGAGAGGAGGGGAAAAAAAGGAAAATTCTCTTTTGCTTCCAAAATACGTTTAGTTGAGATGGAGAGCAGCTCAAGATGAAGGGGTGAGAGATAAACAGAGGCTAAACCAGGAAATGAGTGAGAGAGAGAAGGGGAAGGAGCTGCAAAAGAAGCCCTGAAGAATTCTGTAATTCTGGGGTTCATACGTGGCTACTTAATGCACCCAGAATTGATACAAAGCAGACAAAATACACATTCCAGCTCAACACCTGATGGACACAGCCTGCAGAACTTGGAACCTCAGCACCCAGGGAAAAATACAGAGAGAGCACAGACCCAAGTGAACTCATCCAGGTACCCTCTGAACCAGCAAACAGCTCTCAAAGTGAGCTCTGAACTTCATAAAAGAGAGTTTTTACCATAAAGCCCAATCATCACAACAATTGCAGAACTGCATTTTACTAAGACTTTTATTTACTCCAGTGTTTATGGCTGCCAGTTCACTCAAAAACAACACAACAACATTCTGTATCGAGAAATCACTTTGTTGAAGGAGTTCTTGATGAACAGGGAGCTGGGTCCTAATGGGAATCTCAAGTGCTAAGTTCTATCACAGAAGGAGGAGGCTGCTGGGGCAGAGACTTTTAAGGAATATCAACCATAACACACCAGGATAGCTCAGATGAAACATCATTAAACTTCAGATAGATGAAGAATTTGCTGCAACAGTAGAAGTTTTATTCTCTTTCCATCCGAGAAGGTCAAAGTTAGTGCAGATAAGCTCAGTGTCATTTATCTTCTGGCAGCATCCTGAATAACTAAGAATTGGGATGCAACATACTCCTTCCTAAATTGCATTTCAGGGCTTATTTTCTACTGGATTCAGGGGGGGAAAAAATCCTCCTTGATTACTTTCTCAGATTTCTGATTATCTTGCAACAGATTAATATGCAGTGCTTACATGGTTCCCTGCCCGTGGAAGGGGGTTGGAATAGATGATCTTTGGGGTCCCTTCCATGTCAAAGTATTCTGTTATTCTATGACTTTATAAAACAGTTACATGAATTCAAAATAGTATGTTCATTATGTGACATCTATTCACTCTTCATGAACAGACACTCTCCTCCACCAGAACTATAAAACTCCTTATTCTCATGCTCTCTCTCTAACAAATACCTGACTCAAGGATCACAAAAATACTGACAGCCAGTTCAGTAACACAGAGAGGGCAATAATGGGAAAATTACCAAAACAAATAAAGCACTGTTCCAACTTTATGCCAGTATGTTCAAAACAAGTTATTTTAAATTAATTATTATTGATGAGTACAAGCAGAAAAGAGAACTAATACCCCATCATTAAATCCCACCAAATCAGCTTATTTGGGTATTTTTAAAATTTACTTTCCGTAACTTTTACTTCCTATACTTGCATTTTCATTCCACTAGCTAGTAAGAAAAAAAAAAAAATATAGAAAATTCTAATACAACTCTCCATCATTATCAAACCTTTTCTGACTCCTGACTGTTTAATTCCTTATTGATTCTTTCTTTTTTTAATCATATCCAAAACAAAACCAATTCTTTGCCTGCTGAGGACAAAGCTGGAAAGAAATACATGAATTTGCAGGGCAGCATAATAAAGACTATCCTGTCTCATAGACAATGCTCCCTGTAGGAGCAAACCTTTCCTTTACTTTGACAGATGCAATTCAAAATGGGGCTCGGTGTGAAATCAAAATATTGAAACTGTCAAATATAATCACTCTTCTGGCACATCATGCAAAACTGAACCTTTATTTTATAGACAGGAAAGATGGTTTATTTCTTTAGCAGACCAAGGTCTCAGAGATGACTCAGACTGAGGAATGCACTGAGGAATGCAGAGCCAAGGTGGAAGATGAGCACAGAGACCAAGCCCAGGGTCCCAGGGCCAGAGGGAAGGAGTTTGCACCTGAGAGGGGACAATTGTCCTGCTGAGCACTGGAGAGGTTACAGGCAGAATTCTCCTCTTGGTTCTCTTGGGACAAGCACTATAAAAGGAGGATGTTGTGCTTTTTAAGCTCTCAGTGAGATCAGCCCCTCTGCCCTGAACTGATATTTTCTCCTATATCATTAATCTTCTGTGGCACAGGAACCCAGGTTCCTGTATTCTCCTTTCTTTCACTTGTTTTTTTCTTTCTACATTTCCACTTTATTAGACTGTCACCCTAAAATGCAAGTTTCTTTCGAGTCTAAGATTTCCCAGCGTTGTCTTCTCCATCCCTGGCCAGAACTTCTGTCTGTAAATCTGAAATGACTGAAAGTGTAATACAAACTTTGAAATTTATTTCCTTAGATCAGTTTTTAGTTTTTCATGTTCTCCAATTTAACTACTGCTTCTTGCATTTCATAGTCTCAACAAAGATTACAAACCCCTCATCACCACCAAATATGACCATCTGTATCATTATTTCCAGAAATATTTGATCTTTATTTCCAGATCACAGACATTCTGAGTTGGCAGGCCATATTACTGCTTATCTTGTGCATGTTATTAATGTTTTCTAAAACTGCTTCTGTAAAGTCAAGTTTTGTTTCCCTCAGGTTGTATCATTTATTTCTTTATCATGTTCTCTACATTAATCAAGACCTTTGACAATAATTAGTTTTGCTTTAAATGCTAAGAGAACAACACTGGGTTTGGAAACTTGACAGACTTATATCTGAACTGAAGCAAGGAAAAATGTTTAAAAAACAATGAAATACACGTGTAACAGTGAAGGATGATTATTAAGAGAAAAAAATCCCAGCCAAGCAGCAGAACATTGCCAGAATACGTATTATTTACATTAAATTATTTTAAACCCCTGTAGGTTATTATTTCTGTGCAAGAGTGTAACTTCTGTGCAAACGTATTAGACACCACACTAAGCAGTGAGTAAGTTTAATTTGCATGATCTGAACCAGACCTGAAAACTGATGAATTTCCAAGTGATCAGCTCTCAGCATGTTTGTTTTTCAGTGGATTCAGAAAACCATATTTGATTCATTGTTAGTTTTTAATGCAACATATTTGCAACAAAGGAATTGTAATTGCACAGTTCTTGTGGAATCAGTAGTGTTGACAGCCAACATGGAGCTAAAATGAAACATGCAACACATCCAGAGGTACCTGTAAGGCATCACTGATGGGCTTGCCAGGTACTGACAGAACTTTTGGGAGCCTAAATCAAAACTAGACTTGTTTCAATCTAACTGTTCAAGGAGCTCATCAGAGTAAAAGGGGTTAATAGAGAATTACAGCTCGTTCCTCAGATTTGGTGTATGTTCCTTAGGAACCAAATTCTACTGAAATAACTTCCTACTGGCTTGTTGCATGCAGTATTGTGACTAAATCAGTATTTAATTGGAGCCAGCATGCAGTGAAGGTACCAAGGCTAAAACTTTCACCAAATTCCAGTACAGAAATCAGGAATGCAGGACCTGTTCTTCTTCCAAGCACGAACTGAGACCCCAGCACACATTAAATTTCTAAAGGTGCCCAAGTACTGGCACTGGGGCATCTTCCACACCTAAGAGATGGCAAAAAATTATATTCTATCTTCTCCAGTTTTACTTTTCATTTCATCTGCAATCATTTGAACTGAAGTACAGCACAGAATACTCCATTGGCTTAAATCTTCTACTGTGAGGAACAGAATCTCATGTCCACAGAGTAATTCCTACAGTTCCTACCATTTCTATTCAAACAATTCCACAGTACTCTATTCCTAAATAAGATTTCTTTTTCTTTAAAGATGTGGTCTAATGTTTTATTTCTGTAATTCCTGTTTGCATTTCTCTGTGATGCAGTTGCTACCTCTCAGTCTGAATCAGTTTAATATAATCAAAATGTTCCAAATAAAGCAAAGCAAATAATCCCTCAGGTATTCTGTAACACTACAGTTGATAATCTCACCTTCACAAAAGAAAAAGATATCTGCACTGCTTGTGTTTCCTCAAGCATCTTGCCTGTGAGGCTTAGCTGTAATTTGGATGCCACACTAATATGTTCTTGTAAATAAAGTAATTTTAAAAACCTGCTAACATATTTAAGATCCAAGTATTTAATTCCTGATGAGCATCTATTCAATCTTCATGCACAGATGGACACAACCTATTTGTAGTTTTCCTTCAATGAAACAAAGTAAAATATTTTGCCAGAAAAGAGGGTACAAAAAACCTTAAACCAAACCCAAATTTTCTTTTAACAGTATTGAGATCCTAAGGTATCTCTCAGAATTAAAAAAAAAAACGTAAAACCCTAATAATTTTTGATCTAAGAGATCAGACATCTACCACAAGCACTGCCATCATTTTAAAGTGACAAATTTACTTACACTTCATACAGAAACCTTCAAGTTATGAAACTAATTATTTTTTAATTACTATATAACACTGAAAGAAAACTCTGAACTGGAAAAGCAGCTTCTGGTTTTCTAACATTCTTTCAACACTCCTCAAATGAAGGACAGGAAAGGTAAAGAATACAAGAGAAAAAACTCAAAAGCCTCCAGTGTGAAAATATAATTGTGAATATATATACATACATCTGTTTCTACACTAGTCTACGTATCTATATATAGATATATATAGAGATATATATTACAACAGTCTGCAAAAGAGTGAGGCACCAATCTCTGAATCTCTGTCATGGGTCAAACCTGGATTAAAGGGAATTGCAGGAAGATCGCCAATAAATGGAGATGGAACTTTGATTTTAAGATATCTGATAATGATGGAAACTCCTCCTTAAGATACTTAAAACCAGTGAGGTGTCTTTGCTAGGGAAGAAAAAACCCATGAAAGAGGGAGAATGATATAAGGGAAAGAATCTCCAGATTTTCTGGATCTAGGCAAAAGGCAAGGCAGATTTCATATCCAGTCAACAATATCAACAAAACCACCTTTAAAAGGGATAAGAGGTCAAAGACACAATGTAATATTGGAACTATTTTTATCTTGGAAAGAAAAAAAAATAAAAACCATCAAACAAAACAAACCCTTTTTAAAAGCGAGGGATCTGAAAAAGAAAGGGTCAGAAGTCATCAGGCTGGACCCCAGAAGGGCCAGTTTTTCCTGGACACCACTTTTCCTTGATCATTGTCATTTCAGGGAGGACTTCCAGCACCTACACAAGTCACCATTGGCTGCTCTGTGGGGACCCTTCCTACCCCTTTCATCATCCAGGACTGAGTCCCATCAGAGGCAGAGATAAATGCCTGAACTTCTAAAAAGTGTTCTTCAAAGACACGGGAGCAGAGAGAAACAGCAGCTTAAAAGGAATCATGTCTTAGGAAACTCAGTCCTTAAGAGAAACAGTACACTTAATACTGGGATTCTGTTCTTTGTGAAGTTACTGTGTTCCTTACAGTCAATATAACAACTTGTCTCAGGTGCAGACAAAACCTCAGAATCTTTTATTAAAAAAAAAAAAAAAAAA
>VWZS01006470.1:1530137-1587100 GCA_013397075.1 Rhabdornis inornatus
CCTTTCCGTTCTCCTCTCCTCTCCTCTCCTCTCCTCTCCTCTCTCCTTTTCCTGGGATGGTTCAGCAAGTCACTCTCACTCCTGGGCCTGGAAAATGGAATTGCACTCAATCAAGCAATTAAATTTGAGACTTCTTAGCCACTGGAAATGTAGCAGTCGTCCTCTAATACACCTACAGGAAATTAAACATGATATCATCAGCCTATGAATAACTTTTTAATTCAACCTGCTGCACCAGCAGGAGCCAGGTAGCTGCATCTGTACCAATATAGCACCTGTCCCAGGTACCAATATAGCACAGCACAAGGCTAACTCTTCTGTTTATTAGAGGCTTACTTTAAATTAGCTTTCTGCTCTTCAGGATATGGCTTGTTTCCCTCAATCTCTGCTGGTAGTAATATCTGCTAATAAACAACATGACTAATATTTGATAATAAACAAGAGTAGAAGCCTGCATGAACCAAACCCATGTTTCACAAGCACTGATATTGCTTCATATCAAAATATTTGGAGGACAAATCTGATAACCTTTTAGTTTCCACTGAAAGTTATGAGTTAGATTTTTTTTTTTTCACACTAAGGAACAAAACACAGAGTTTAGCTGCCAATTAGTCCTACCCTGTAAAGCATTTTCTCACTAATTCTGCCCATGTATTCCATTTAGGATCTGGAACTTAAATGGAGGAGGAGGGGATGAGTTAAAAATAGCAGCAGGGAAAAAAAAAAAGAAAAAAAAAAAAAGGAAAAAAAATGCCAATTACTAGGAATTGCCACAGTAACCTTTGTCAGGATAAATTTGAGGTATAAGGCTCCAAGATAGTTACTATGGTGACCATGGGTACTTGCAAGGTACCTCTAATGAGAAATGCAGTATCTGTCACACAAGAAAGTAGATGCAGCAGCAGCCCAACAGGCTATTTAAAGACACTTTCCTCCCCTGCCCCTTTTTCAAAGAGCAGCAGGAAAATAAACTGCTACTCAAGTAGCTTTAGTATCTCTATTTTTTCAATTTTTTATTCTTTTCCCACTCCTTCAGTCACTGAACTGTTAAAATGTCAGTGTAAGATTTATCCAAATTGAATTAGTTTAGATTTACAAACATTACCCACACTTTGCCTACTCTTTGCAAAATAAATTTAACTTACAAGTCGTCAAAACTCAAAGGAGTGAAAGTTTTTTACTTAGAAAAATGGTATTGACAAAGGTTTCGAGTAAGAAAACAAGAAAAATGTTTGTGAAAAATCTTGCACCAATTATTTGCAAGTACAATGTGCAGCTGTTATCACTAAAATATATATATTTTACTAGATGGAAACTATCTCAGATTTATGCTTTGTACTTTCTCCAAACACACACAGACAAGTACTCAAGAGTGAACAGCTTAAAAAAATAAGGTTTCTCCTTTTTTCTACACTAAGTCCACTTCATTTCCAGTGTTTACAAGCAAAGTCTATTTCAAATCTGGGCTGTCACTGCCACCACAAGCATGCTCATTAAGGACAAGCTTGGATTAACTTGTTACAGTACACACAAAATGACTCAGTTCCCATCAGGACCCTAAATAACACATTTCAAGACCATGAAAAAATAATAAAACGTTGCTGCTGCAACTCCTCAGTACCTCTCAGAGTGCTGCATCCAGGATCATCATCTCCTGGGCTCCCCAGCACAGGAGAGACCCCTGGACCTGCTTGAGAGGCTCCAAAGGAGGGCCATGGAAACAGGACAGTGGTTTTAAATGGAAAGAGGACAGATTTAAATTTTAAATTGGATGTAAAGAAAGTGGCTTTTATGATGAGGGTGGTTCTGGCACAGTTTGCCCAGCGAAGCTGTGCATGTCCCATTCCCTGGAAGTGTTAAAGGTTGGATGGGGCTTGGAGCCACCTGGGATAGTGGAAGGTGTCCCTGCCCATGGCTGGGATTGGAAGTGGATGATCCTGAAGGTCCCTTCCAAGCCAAACTATTCTGTGTTTCTACAATTTCCAGCTATACATTTTTTGTGTCGTTTTTTTTGGTTCGTTGGTTGGGGTTTTTTTGTTTTTACTTAGAGTTGGGATTGAAGTATGAGAGATAGGATTTTTGTGTTTGGATTGTTTATTAATTTTTATTTATAGAATAGTGAGTGTTATAGTCTTTTTAGTTAATAAGTTAAAAAATGACAAAATGGAACTGTCTCTTGCTCACTACAAGGTCTTTTAAGGCCTAACAATTTAATTAAAAACTTATATTTATATTATTTATACTTTTGACTTAATGACCAAACACTTGTGACCCACAGTGCAGTACTTTCTATCCAACCAAAAACTACTATTTAAAACCAAGAAGAAGGAAAAAGAAGGAAGAAGAGCCAACACCCAAGAACCTCCATCTTGTCCCATACTTACCACTATATTCTAAAAGCTTAAATTCCAAACCCTTCACCATGTGATATTTCACACTTCTACCCAAACTACACACCAGTGATTCCAATTCCACCACTCAATTTTGGAAGCCTTCTCCAAGGCCTCAAGTCAAAAGCAGTGTTCTTTTGGGGGTCAATGGCAGAAAACACAGAAAGATCAAACCTCCCAAACTTCAAAATTTCAACACACGTTTGAATGGAAAGGTTTGTTCAACACCATCCCTAGTCTCAAACCATGTCACAGCCTGGGCCAGCTGTCAGTGCTGATTCAGCTGTGCTGGGACCACAAGAATAGCCCTGGCTCATACACAGTGCCGGTCACTGCTCCTGCCCTCACTGTTAGCATAGATAACACTTCACTGCAGCTTTCCACTCACAGCTTATTCTTGATCAAGTCTGGATTTGTTCATACCAAACTGAATCTTCATGCAGTAAAAGAATCCTATTCGTGCCTCTTAATTATCAATAAATGACTAAACTGCTTTTTTTTACCTTTCTCCATGCTAAAGTGTCTGCTTCGCTCCTTTTAAACACTGCAAATTAAATACTAAAATATTTCTTTAAGTAATACATCTAAGCCCAAAGCACTCAGGAGAACACACTGTGAAAACCAGATCAACGGTAGCTTGTGATTTAAATAGGTTAAATGTGGGTTTGGCAACTTTGCAGCCAAGCTTTTGCATTGATATTAGCAGGTGTTAGATCTCCTTGAAGCTGCAAAAGCTCTGCCAACTCATCGGGAGATGCACAACACACTAACTCAGTTTTGATATAAAAGATAGGGCTGAGAAGCTTCCCTGATGAAGTAACCCTGGAAGGAAACTGGTGGCGAGTATCATTTACATGTTAGGCTCTCACTTGTCAAAGGAAAAGGTTTTAGCTGAGATAATCCCATGGCTGGGATTTTACCACACATTTCACAGCCAACTATTAACAGAATGAATATTCTGCCATGTGTTCTGAAGAGCTGACATATATTTCAGGTTCAATTTTTTTAAAAAAAAAGACAAGGAATAAATACTTCAGGAAATATACTCCTGACCTAGTAAACTGTTAGAGCAGAAGTCAGAGAGAAAAATTTCCTCATGCAAGCAATGACTCAGTAGATCCTTTCCAAAAGAAGCTTCGTTTCTGGAGACTTATACAGACAAGAAGAAAAAAAACAAAAAAAAAAAATTTAATTCTATGAAAGGCACACTAAACTGGCCCAAGTCTATTCTGCTACACTGAGTTTATCTAGTTGCAACAAATACCTGAATTTATCCAGATTATAACTGTTTTGTTATGTTGTTTATAACTCTTTCATCTGATTAAAAATATTAAAGCAAAGGTTGCTCTCCTGCTTGTCCACTGCCTTCCCCTCTCAGTTAAAGCACAGACCTAAAACCACCTGCTTGGCATCAGCACAATTCAAGGGAAAGAAGACTCTGAAGAGGAGAAGCAACAGGGGAGAGGAGAAACAGAGTATTTGAAGTACCCAGAAGAGCACCTGCCATTGTTAAGGAAAATCTCTATTCCATCCCAAAACAATCTACTATAAACAGCCTCCAAACAGCTCCTCTCCTCAGCAGTGCAAATCCTGCAACAACTGCATGTGTGGGAACACTCCAGAAACCTTCAGGTTAGGAGTCAGGAAAAAATCTGTGGACAATAGCAGAACTTTCACCAAGAAGTAAATAATTCAGTTTATGAAGACAAGAATCAATAAACCAGTTTCCATTTAACACCTTCACAACAGTTACATCAACCAGCAAAGCTTTATCCTGTAATTGGGTGAGGGAAAAAAAATATACTATCAATCATCTTGGACTATTAAACTTGAAATATTTTTATACTTCATTCTTCTATTCACAATGTGTGCTTGCTTTTATTTTGGTTTTTTTCCCCTCAAGTGTAACATTGGATTCCTCTCTCATATCAGGCGCCCTTTTGCAAATAGTTTTTTCCTAGCACTTCCTTTCAACTTAAATAGTTTTCAAGTATCATCTCATTTGGTGAGATCATTCCAAAGAAGTGAAAACATCCTACCCTGTGCTGATACAAAACATTCTGCTCAAAAAGATGCTTGTTAAGTATTCAACCACTACTGAGCCATAGGTAGGATTTTCACAGATGTATTAAAACCTGGATCTAATTCCTAAGAGGTAAAAGGCAGCCCTGAGCTCATCATCCACTATTTAAAGCTCAGATTCTTTTTCCACCCTGTTCATCACTTTGGATTTATTAATACTGAAGTTCACCTGACAATTCATCATCCTGTTCTCTGTAACTCCTCACATCCTCCTCCTTTACAGCCCAGTACCAGGGACCTTCCCAGCCCTCAGCTCACTCCTCTTCCAGCACAGTCCCAAACAAAGCTGAGCAGTTCAGGGCCCAGTCCACCTTCTAGAGGGGCTCCAATGAGGACCTGAGCTCTGCAAGTTATTACTCCCTTTCTTAACTAATTAATAACTTTCCCTTCCTATTCCAGAGCACCTTGGTTTCTCTATCAGCTTCTGATGGGGCACTCCATCCCATGTCAAGAATTACATTAATTAGACCCCCCCAAACCCAGAAGCTTGCTCATTCCTGAACAGAATTTCAAAGGATTTATGAGCTACATCTTCCCTGCATAAAGCCCTGTTTACTCCTCCCTAGTTCAGCACACTTAGTCGGTGCAGATGTACACATAAAAGTGAAATAAACATGTAATTAAACTTCCTTAGCACAAGTCACCCTCTTTCTAAGGGTACTTATTTTTTATTTGACATATCAAACTGTAATGTTTCCATGACGTCAGGATCTTTCATAGCCTGAAAGCACTATACAAGATAAGGAGTCATTTGGTAAGTGTATATATGGAGGTTTTAAACACATCTCCTGCACTAGGCAGAAATCAAGGTACTACACAATCCAGACTGAGAGTTGCTCTTCCACTGAGGGCCAGGGAATGAAACAATTCCCAGTGATCTCATTTCAGAATTGGAAATTATACTTCAAAAATCCAAAGCTAGAGCAGAATTCTTCATTGTTATGAAAACACATTAGAAAGAGTGTTCATTTTTTAAAACCTCAAATGTGTCAAAGCTCTTGCTGGGGAGGATTCAGCCACTGGAAGAGGGGGCTGGAGTGGACAGAAAAAGGGATTGAAGAAGAAAGATTACAGATTCAACATCTCCCTGTTCCCTGCCAAGATCAGACACTTTTATAGGGCAAATCACAGATTGTATTCAAACTTAGCAGAATACTGGTTTGTTTTTTTTTAATTCAGGACCTATAAATCTTTCCGTTATTCCAAAGAAGGTTTCAACTTTTTGCTGGTGATCCCAGTTATTACAGTGGCATTGGTGAGGGGGAAAGAAAACAAAATCTCCAAATCAGCATCTGGAGACACATTTGTAACTGCAAAATGAAAATGTCATAAAAGGTTGGCTTTATATACTACAATATTTACTTAACATCTTTCAGTGATCTTTTCAAATCACTGTTGTTCTAGCTTTTGTTTCCAGTTAATGAAGGCAGAATTAAATGGATGTCAAGTGTAAGGAATAAATTCAAGCTGATGAAGCACTAATTTTAAATGAGTGTTCTCTTTGAAGGAAATACTCACAAACCAGCTATTTTAATTACACTTTTGATCATCTAAAACAAATTAATAGAAATTAGATATTTTAATTTCCAACTTCAGGAAATCTGTGCTGTACTGTTGTGATCTTTTACAGAACATCAGAGAGCAGGCAGAAAGCCAAATCTGGGCAACATCCGAGTGTAACTTTCATAAATCCTTTGGCCATTAAGGCAGACATAACTGGCAGCCACTCAAGACAATCTTCTTTCATCCCATTAACGCAGCCACCGTGTCACCACAGCCACAAAACACAGCCAAGTGCTCCTAAATACAGAGAGTGCTATGGTCTAAATTAATCTATTTATCTACAAATATCGATCAAGCCAGGTGTGACCTGGAGCTGCACCTACACCCAAAAGCTCAGTCTCTTACTGGCAGCATAAACAAAATTGACCTAAATGTGTTAGAGAGCTTTTTCATATAAAATAAAGATGATGGTTAATTGGGAAATGGACTAAAACAATTCAGTTACCTTCACCCCTTTGTCCTGCAATCTCTAAAGGGTCTACATAGCATCCAGATACCCTTCACTCCTGATGTCCAAGTGTCCAAATATCATAATAGAGCAATTTATTAGGCAAATGAATTCCACAGAGATTTTTCATCTGTTAGATGAACACACAAAGCACCAGGTTTAGGTGACAGTGAGCAGCAAAAGTATTGCACCTAACTGAACCTATGGAGCAGGACTGTGCAAATTCACATTGCTCACAATAACACACTACTGCAAGTAAGACATGAGTCTGGAGGTCAAAGCCTTATGAAAAAGTGGCACTGTGCCATCTGTAATATCAGGGAAAACAAGGGAAAAAAGCTAAGGAAAAAAAAACTAGTTCTCCAGAGAAGGGTAAAAAAAAGCCCCAAGACAGATTAGGACAAATTTTGGAAAGACAGAAAGTCTTGGAGGACAAAAGAAAGTGACAGAGGAACCAGTTCCTATGGACACATGCCTGTAACACTGCTGGCTTTGGGTAGAACGAGCAAGTTTATCAATGAGTAGGCAGATTTTCAAATCAAGGAACAGTGTAGGTTGGGAGGTCCCTTTGGAGGTATCCACTGAAACTTGGAAGCTGGCCATGAGGCCCTCTGTTTGCAGCACAGCACCAAGCAAGTAAATTATTCTTTGCATTGCTGCTCCCGTCCAGGCACAGAGCTCAGGGCAGCTCCCTCTACCTGCCCTGCCTTGGGCACTGCTGCATCCCACTGGGTAAGGAAGAATTCTGAAACAACCTCTGCAACACCAATCTCTGCAGCCTGCCTTGAACTGACACTGCAAGGCAAGTCTGACAGAAATTTGGGCTGTGCTGGAGCTGCACAAATGCACTCCCCTACCTTGTCTGAGCTCCCATAGAGGGCACCTCCTTCTGCCTCCTGGTTTCTGCCATCATTCACTCAGGACTCCCAGGTTTCCAACATGGATTTTACAAAGGGAGACAGCCAACTGAATATCTCAGGTGTGCTGACACCCGAGCAGGCTTGAAACAAAACAAATTTTGATTAAGTATCCATCTCACAGAAATACAGACAAACGTGGGGAGAAAAAAACAATGTTGATTAATACAATTCTCCTTTCTCCTTCAGTGTTCAGAAAACCTGACAAAGGGAAAAGGAACAAACCCCACAAACCCCAAAGTTCCATGGAATCTTTTCTTCCTGGGCATATTGGTATTTTTGTTGGCAAAATATTATTGGCATATTTCATTCTAGCAGGGAGATTAATTCATAGTGAAAGGATGATAATATTCACCTTCATCCCCCAAGTTTTTCCATCACCCATCAATGTTGAAACATGATTTTCTAAAACCACAGTCTGAATGTATTGGTTTGAATATGTGTGAATCAAGGGCAAGCACAAATCATTTCAACTCTGACTTCCTTCAGGAAGAGGTATTTTTTCCTGTTTAGCTTGTTGCTTCATCATTATCTAATAAAAGAAACAATTGTAATTTTTCTTATATTCTTATTTTTTCTTCCACATATCTTGCACAGAAATGAAAATCCAATTAAAAAGTATTAGCACTTCAGTCGATTTATTTAACAGGCCTGCATTTTGTCAAATGCTTCCACAACTGTGCCTAGCACCCAAAAATTTCAATAAATAAATAATTTTTTACAAGTTTTGAAGAAATTAAGGAAGGGAAAAGTCTGGTTTCTTCTATGAGAAAAAAATGTTCTTTAAAAAAAAAAAATATTTTCTAAATCCGAATCCTTAACTCAATTACTCTGACTTTTTTCAAGAGACAGCTTTTGAACCCTGCAAGTCCTACAACCTATAATCTATTTAGGATTTAAGGGGAAAATGGTTTGGATTTTGAGTGATTTATAGCTCATTTGAAGCTGGGACAGCAAACTCATGCTACATCTGTGTGATATTTTGTATAAGGGCCAAACCATCCAGCCACGTTTATGTTGTACCCTATTAAACTTAATAAATCCTGTCAGAGACAAACTTGGCTGTGCTCACAAAGCTCCCATTTCCCCAGCTGCATGCACAAAATATTATAAATAGTGCAAATTGGGTCTTCTGAGGCCAAGGCAATGTTCAGAGGTCAGAAAAACTGCCATGCAGGCTAGATCCAGTGAGTTAGTCACCCCTGATTTAGGAAAAAGCTACTGAAGAAGTGGGAAAAGAAAAAGAATTTTATGGAAAGCCATGTAATACCAAAAGAGCTGCCTATCCAGTGCAGTATCCCAGGACTGATATAATCCATATATTGAGTTTTGGGGAAGGAAGAGAAGGGAAGAGGAGAAACAACCCTCCTTTTCTCAGACAAGCCTGAGAAAGCCAACCCTAGGAAACTCTTAAAACCAGCAGCTGGAGAAGGAAAGTTCACCTGAACGCAAATACACATTTCTTGACAGAAACAAATGCTAAATTCGAATGCAAATCATGGGAAATAGATGGTCTGTACATTCCCTATGGAAATACATCCTAAATATTCAGAAGAAAAGGATGATATTGCATTGGGGACAGAACAGGGAGAGGAACAGGAACATGCTGCTGTAAAACCTACAAGGGCATTTGTTTTCATCATCAATTACAGGGATAGAACACTGGAAAAGGTCTTCCAGTTGGGAAGATCTTTGGCAATTCCATGGAGGACACCTCAGTACCAGCCTTTGTGAAGGTCTTTGCCATCACTTCTCTGCAAGGGAGACGGTCTGATGATGCCTGAGGCCTTGAAATCTCTTCATTTCTAGATGCATTCATAGACGACTCAAAGTTCATTTTTTCTTAATATGTTCACTTCCCTTAACCTTTACAGGAGAGCCCTCCTCTGTCCCCACCTCATACAGTGCATTAATAATGCCTTTAAAGTTTACTGTGCTTATAAAGCCAAAGTCAATTTTTTTTTATTTCTACTGGTCACCTGCATCTTCTATGATTTGATCTCCTCTTTGTCCTGTGTGTGACCAGAACTGAACATGGTAATTCTCTCCTATCATTCCCTCTTTCTTTTGCCTCTCCTGGTCTCAGATCACATTTGGGTTTTGCAATCCAGTCACACTGAGTTCTCTCAACCCCTGTGATCACTCACTGGGCAAAGGCACCTTACAAAGGAGCCAGGACCGCGGCAGGGACAAGCTTGGAAGGGACCAGAATGGAATCTGGTTTTCATGGGATGCAAATGGATTCCTTGAGTACTTTAGGTACAGAGCAGTCCAAAACTGAAATTTCTCTTTATTACTTCTACTGCCTTTTCCTTTTTTCATTATTGTTTGTTATTTTGCCCTTCTATAGTTTTTGCAGAAACCTCCTGTAACATCTCCAGTTTTTGCAAAGTGCTTTGAAATAAATACGAACATTACAACTGGCTCATACTATGGATCTGACCAGGGCTAGATATATCACCCTTTCCTACCCAAACAATCCCTTTACAATTTATTTTTTTTAAGTAACTAATTTTT
The DNA here is from genome assembly GCA_013397075.1 of Rhabdornis inornatus. Taxonomy (NCBI): domain Eukaryota; kingdom Metazoa; phylum Chordata; class Aves; order Passeriformes; family Rhabdornithidae; genus Rhabdornis; species Rhabdornis inornatus. The sequence goes on from VWZS01006470.1 coordinate 1,540,055, forward strand.
CACTCAAAATTACGTACTATGTTTAAGGATTGATTTGGCTATTAGTAGAAAAAGGCAAGCCTTAAAGAAACTAAAAGTGTATTTAAAACTGCCAAATAAGAAACAAAATTAAAACTATTGCCCTGACAACAAAGGGTGATTTTCATGTTTTAGTTAATACAATTTGACTTGAAGGTATCTCCAAAATATCCAGCTGCCCATAGATTTAACGTGAAGACCAAGGGCAACTGCTGTGAAATTTTATTTTCTCCTGACAGCAGGCAAAGCTTTAATCATAGCAACTTTGTCTTTAAAACATAAACTGTAACAGAAATGTATGGAAAAAATCATTAATCTCATACAGACATACATGCCCTGTCATAAACAGACACACAAATTAAACACTGACTTGGCAGCTCTGAGAAATAACAATCATCATTTACTTACACATGGACAATAAATTTATTGCGGGAACTTTCAGTTCAAAATGTGGCAGAATTTTAAATTCTCATTCCCTTTGAAAGAGGACTTATTTCGAAGTGTTTTCAAAATGTGCATTGTTAACTAATACTGCAGAAATTGCAGTGTACCACCGCACAGGCTTCACAGCTCAATTAATCAACACATCAAATAATTAAGCAGCAGAAATGGCCCCCATAATTAATATGCACACAAAGGGCTTTTAAAAAGTTCTTTAGTTTCCATGGATGAAAAAAACACCAGACTATGTGATGAAAGGTAGAAAAATGAAAAAAATAATTTGTTTCTTTAATTATTCTTGTCTCATTAGAATGTCACAGAAAAAAATCAAACCGGGTGAAGTCAATACACACAAAAGTTCACTTAGCAAAACTGAGCAAAATACCTATAATTCTGCTGACTATAAAAAAAGAACCAAAACTTACTGTAGAGTATATGTGCAAGCAAACTCACTCATTTAACCCTGTAACCCTGCTAAAAGGCAGGGTAAAACTGCTGACCCAGAAAGGAAGCCTGAACTTGACTGTTGACTTTGCTACCTCAGTATTTCTTCAGCTTATTCTTAATTAGGCAATTTCCAATTAGAAAAATGAAAAGGCCAAAATTCTATCAGGTTCTTTCACACCAGCATCCCCTGGGTGCTGTCAGAACCAGCACTTGTCAGAATTTGTAAATTTTGCACAAAAGGCTCTGCAATTTTAATTACCAACAAAACTATTTTCTCATTTACCATGGCCTGTCCTGTTTGCTCTTAATTTCTCAACTCCTCACACCAGTCCTGTCCTGAGCATCCCAAGTTTTATCTCTCTGGTCCTCAACCAAGGCCGGAACAGCCTGAAAAGTCCAATGTGTGAATGTGCAGAGCCCAGCTGTGCAGTGTCACACATGGGGTGTGTGACAAGACTCCACCAGCCCAGCTGTGCTGTCCCACAAGGACAGAGGAGAAAATTGATCCACTCAGACCCTCCCCACCATCAGTCTTCCCCCAGCACCGATGCCTCAGACACATCATGCTCAGAATGGGAATGGGAAGGCAAGGCAGGGTGTGTGGTACAAAATGAGATATCCTGGGGCACATAATGAGATAACATCTATTACCATAAATTATGAAGTGATTTGTGCATAAATGAGGGCTGTCATGAAATTTAATTTTAATGGTTTGATAATCAAGTAAGAAACACAATAATTACCGTACCTACAGTTTTTCAATAAATTCAGATCACTGGTAGTGGCAACAATTTTTGGTTCACAGACATTAATACAATTCCTTCCAAGAGCTGTCTGCTATCTTTTTCCATGTCAGAACAACCTGTTGATTACCTCGTTGCTGGGATAAACAAGCTCAGATTTCCCACTGATTACATTCAAAACACTTGCACTTTGCTCATTGGAAAACTCCTTTAGCAGTGCAGGTGACTGCTTCAAGAAACAGCTTTTTTCTTCTTCAAGAAACTGGAGACTCAGCTAGTCCAGAAAAAATCTCTGGAGGCTGAACTTTCCAATAGCAGACATGAGAGAATTTGCTTCCTTCACCATCACATGTCATATGTTCAACTGGAGAGGTGAACAAAACATGTTGATACCACCATGTGATATTTTAAATTAACTGAAGACACTACCAACACCTCAGAATCACTCACTGCAGCCAGACTTCTGCAGAGTAACTTGGCTGACATCTTTTCACCAGGACACCAGGTCTCCAGTGCATTTCCTTGTGGATGCTGAAATTAAAAAACAAAAACTCCTGCAGATGTAAAGCAGCAAAAATTAATTTGAGCTGCAATCCTGCTTTGCAATGAACCCTAAAATTATTTTCAGGAGATCAACAAATGACCATCCAAAACTCCTGCTCCTATCTTTTCTTCAACCAACCTCACAGGAGAGGGAGGACAAACCTCTTGTCTTTTCCTTCTCTATGCCAAAGGAATCTTGGTTCTCTTCTCTCCCTATCATAATCTCGTGGGAACAAAAGACCTTGGACTAAAACATGTCACTAATTGTCCCACAATGGGATACAAAGGAACATTTCAAGTCATGTGGAAACCAGAGATGGAAATACGAAGTCTCTAATTAACATCTTGGGATATGGGGGGAAAAAAAGGCTGATCCTTTCACTTGTTTGTCTGCAAAACAAGCAATGATGAAAGACAGAAAGATGAGTGAACAAAATCACTGAGCCCGAATTATCATTTCTGACTATAAAATGACAGGGTGCAAAATGTTTCTTTATCCTTAAATAGAGGGAAAAGAGTGTCAGTTCTCAGAAACACTGCTTGTATATATATCTCCAAGAACAGCTACAATGCACTCAGTAAATAATCCCAATGATTGGCTTTAAAAGTACAGCAAATTGTAAATTTAAGCTTTTCTGAAAGCTAAAATGATGATTTTCACTAGTCAGCGGAATAATCTTACTGTAGAAAAAGGCATCTATTTTCCAGATAGCTTTTTAATGGCCTAAAGGATGTCTCTTTTCCTAAGCAGTATAATACCAGTTTTTCCTGACATATGCAGTGTTATTGTAGCAGCTATTATTGCCCTGTCTCTAAGTTAATTGAAGCAAATTGCCTTAAAATAAAAATATTGTGCAGTATTCTATACATTTGATCCATTTTACATGAATACAAATAAGACAGAGAACAGGACAGGGTGGGAATACACTAAATAATGTGGATGCTACAAAATGTTTCCAATCCCAGGGACTGCCCTTCATGGACTCAGAAAGATTTGTCACTGCCAGCACTGATCTGCTGACAATCCCAGACTTTTTTTGGCATTTCTGTTTCCATCTCCTCACCCTTCCCATTGGCACCACCATGGTCAATTGTACAGCTTCATTATCAAATCAAATTTATTACAGAGAATGTTCTAGTAAGTGCAGCACCAGGAAGTTCCATCAGCATTGCTCATTTTCCATGAGAGCAGTGCAAGAATCCCCTGCAAATTCCCACTCAGGAGGGAAAAACTTACATTCTACAGCGACCACTCTGTAACACAGTGAGGAGAAGGAACACATCAAAACTTCCAAGACATTTTACTTTCTAAACATCCAAAGTGAGAAGCAAAAGAGGCCAGAGTAAGCAGGATGCAGCATTATCCTTCTTCGTGGGTCTGGAAGCAGAGAATATGAAAACACGTACAGTCCCCAGCAATAACAACAGGGACAAAGAAAACAATTTCCTGCTACCTCCACTCTGTCAGGATGGGAGATTTCAAAGTGAGGGTGATGAATGGAGAGAGAGTAAATTACAAAAGGAAGAGAAAGTGACCAAAGCTGGCAAAAAGTTGTAATTTAAATACAGGTAGAATGAGGTAAACATTAAAAATGAGGGCAGCATCAAAAAAGTTCAGGGAACAGGAAAGAAATCCTGAACTTGATTGAAAAGTCTTTCTTTAAATAATAATCAGGTACTAATAACAATCAATATCCAAAGAAAAAAATTCCTAAAAGGAGACACTAAAAGAGGGATGTGTTGAAAAGCTTTGAATATTTGAGTTGAAAGCCTCAGTTCAAAAGTAGATTCCAGAGAATGTCTGCCATGTATTAAAAAGCAAAGATCTGGAGCCATTTCTTAAAAAGGGAAAAGATTTCTCCTTCTTTTTTTTTTTTTTTTCCCCTTAAAGCCCAGTGTATGTTTCACCTGCTTTTCTGTAGTAGATCCATCGGAATAAAAATTAAAACTCATGGCAACATAAGAGCCATATGCAGTTTTACAATTAAAAGCACTTACCTTCAAGAAATAGATAACAAATGAGTTTAGAACCAATAGAAAACTCTGTGCAATTTCTAACCAACACGAAAAAGTATTTTGCAGTAAGAATAAAAATAACTTTAAAGGTTTAAATACCTGCAACACATATACAATCTCCCTTGACAAGACTGTTTCAAAAGACTTATTGGAAGGGTTGATATCCATTACAATGTAATGCTTTAAGGCCATTTAAATTTAAATTTAAATCCATAGGAAAATAAAGTTTAATAAAAGGGATGCAAATAAATTTTATAACCTGATTTGTAGCTTAATTTCTATCTGTTCTATATTGTCACAAAAACCGGGAATGAAAAATTTCAAGGGGTTTGAAAGTTACAAAACCAGTGCAAAAAAACAAGAGGCATAAAAATAGAATTATAAAACCATATGACTAAGAACATTTTGGTGACTGTTTAGACTGATTTTTAAAAAAGAAAAAAGTCAATTCTTTCCAAATAAAAGGAAGAAGCACTGTATGTTGCTCCTGTTTTTTCTATTGCTTGATAAAGTAAAATTCAACTTGAGTTTGAGTAAACACATTTCCACTTGGTTGTGCTTGGGGAGTCACCAAGGCAAAAAGCATTCCAAATTTACTGCTATTTTATCTATTCTGTAATTCTTTTTGACAGCTGCATTCCTTGCAATTAACGTGGTTTGACTTTAAACTTAATATTCATGCAGGGATTTGCAGACATGAAAACATCTCTCTTTAACCAAGTTTCTCAGTTGCAGGTCTTCAGGAGTGCAGCACAATTCTCCCAGAGAAGAGAGCAGTGCAGGGAGCCCCTGACCCAAAAGCAAGATTCCCTTTTTCACATGATCACCTTTTCTAGGATGAAGTTGGAATTCAGATGCGTGATCATCTGAAGGAGATTAACCAGGTAACCCCAGGCTACAGCAGCAGCAGCAGGAATCCAAGGCAGGTGGATACTGGCAAATAATGGTTAATAATGAGCTGTATATCACTCTAGTAGGGTTGTAAGAACCAATACCCAAACCAGCCTGCTTGATCTGAAATATATTTTCCCACAGAGATTGGAATTGCTTTTTCTTCAGTGCTATTTTTCTTGCCTGTAGTTTCCTTTGTACGAAAAGTGAGGAAATGGCTCAGGAACCACGTAAAGAAAATTTAAAACTGGGAAAGGATAACAAACTACGAAGATCAGGTTTTAACACCAGGATTACATTCAGAGCACATGGAAATTACATTCAAACACTCTAGAAAAGTTAAATGAGCTGTACACCTCAGTACCAGCTGCTTTGTATTTCATTATTTTCAGGACTACTACATGCAGAGCCAAAACAAATTTACTTGTGATATTGCTAAAACTTAGTGATGCATCTTCAAGAAAGCAAAACTTTTATATTCTTTGACATGTGTACAAGTTTTAAAAAGAAAAACAGGCACCTAAATGTCATCAGTTGTGTACAGAAAAATAATAGGGCTAAACCTGGGCCCTTCTAGCAGTGACAGCACTCACCGCTGACACTCCCCAGCGTGCAGAATTAAATCTTCATTGTTCCTGGCACTGATGGTCAGCTCATGCTCTGTGGAGTTGAAGACATCAAGGAGGAGGTGACACTGCCGGGTGCTATTCAGGTGGAGAGAAAAAAGCACAATTTCAGTGATGATATTATTGTATGTCTGTCAAAATTAATATTTATACATGGATATAAATATATATATGGAAGAAGTACATACAGGTTTTATCTTCTACTCCAACTGTAAGAATATCTTTATCTCTTACTAACATAATTTAATAATTGCCTTTTTAATAATTAGATTTTTTATTTGCTAGAACTAAACAGAAGGATACACCCCAAAGAGAAGCAGTCCCATGACAATTCTGACCTGCACAATATCAAAATGTGTATCTTTCACATTCACTTCTGTGGAGAAAGCTTCAGACATTTTTCAGTTCTTTGAGCCTGAGTTGTATTATTTTAAATTACCTTGACATTACCTCTTTAAGACACAAATTTGCAAGCAAAAATTTATATTAGTTTAAGCTCATTGTAAAGGAAAATTTCCATTTCCATGGCTTGTCTACAGACCAAAACAAGCTGGCAACTGGAGCACTTAACCTTGAGAAGAAGTTTTCTGAGAGGCAAAACTCTGTCCCCTCTGTAAGACAGGCAAACACAGGCATTTCTCACAGAAAAAAAGTTAAAATTTGTTGGCTACTATTCTTCAAATCCAAATCTCCCCAAATGCATTTGACAGAAATACACCAACTGCATTTCTGGTAACCTCAGAAAATAATACTGACAAAGTTGCAGAATAAAAACCTTACTGCAAAAGTTCATTCTAATAAACTTTTAAATTATAATTAATATTATTTTATAATATTCACCAGTCTTATTAATTATGTTAATAAAAATAGTAATTTACTAATTTAGTTACTATTTAACACAATTTTCTTCCTTGTGAGAATAACCAGAAATAGCAGCATTGGTGATAAAAATATAACACACATGAAAATTTACTGGAACCAGGTACCAAAATGCCAAATCCAACCAGACAGCTGCAATAACACTTTACCAATCTATTTGAAATTCAAAACTTCCCAAGAGGCTACTGAACACCCCAGAAATATCCCCAAAAGAAAAGAAAGAGGAATATTGGTGAGGTGAGAGTTGTCAGAGCTATCCTTTAATGTGTATGATCAAACTACAGTTGTGTGTCTGGGGCAACCAAGAATATGCATATGTATATGTGTATGTGTATGTGTATGTGTATGGATATGGATATGGATATGGATATGGATATGGATATGGATATGGATATGGATATGGATATGGATATGGATATGGATATGGATATTTACTGCACAATAGTTTACAATTGAACTGAAATACCATTCCAAAGGCAATTAAACTCAGAGGTACAAGAGTTTAAGAACTGTTCTACTGTGGAAATAGGGTCTCTGGTCCATAACACAACTCTGTTCTGAAAATCGAAGATGTCCCTTGCAGAGCACACACAGGGGGAAATATTTTGCCAACCCCTGGGGTGGGAGCACTCCAGGACAAGCCCAGGAGGTTGAGGTTTAGGTCACCAAGTGACAATGATGTCACCTGCAGCTAGGCACAGGCAAGCACTGCTGGGGTCAGGACCAAGTCTCTTAGCAAAAATAAAAAGCAAAAGTGAAGGTGGAGGCTTTTATAATATATATTTTAAGAGATCTCTCTCTCTCTGTAAAAACCCCAGTGACTACTGAATATAGAAGGGGATGCAGGAAGGCAGCTGAGTGCCTGAAGCAAACATGTCAGGACTCAAGAATTTAGAACAAATAAGATAAGAAGATGTGGCTCTTGTTAGAAACTTCCTTCCTTAGAACTCACAAGAAATACCTGGAAGGGCAGTACTTGAGTTAGCTACCAGAAAGGGATGGAAAAGAAAAGGGGAAAAGCTTTTATCAGCTTCTACCTCATCAGTGGGAGAGTGAGACCAGACCTGTGAAGTCTCAGACAACCTCTGCATCTCCAGTAGAAACAACATGATAGTCTGAAAGAGCAACTTCCATTGTAGATTAGTTTTAAAAACTTTATATGGAAGGAATTTGTTATTTCTGCCACAGCAAACCAAAAAAAAAAACCATTCAAGCCTCCTGCAATCTCTTCTGGCAGCAGAGCCAAAATTTTACAAATAAAACAATTCATGCCACAAAGGACCTACACAAGCAGCTGCCCTTCAGGACTAAACAATATCACTGATATTAAAAATTCCCAAATATGAACTCTTGAAAATTATTCATCACCATGACATTTATTTCCTCCTCTTCCAACACTGCACAAAACAGGCGTGTAGGAGAAATAATTCTTTCCTCATAATTTTACATTAATTCTCAAGGGAAATCTTTAGGTTAAATAAAATATAAAACTTGAAGTTACGGAATTATTACAGTACCTTGTAACTTAGAAGAATCAGATATAAGTGTGAAAGAATTGAAAGTAACATTAAGACTGTAGAAAGGTAGCACTAGATCTTCAGAATAAATACAGGACAGTATCAAAAAGACTATTACAGCAGTGAAAACCAAATACAATTAAAGGGGTTTTTTTGTTTTTTTTTATTAAAACAGGAAGCTTCAAACAGAAGCTGCATCCAAGTAAGGAAACCAAGAAAGCATAAGCTCTGGAAAATCAGATGTTATGCCAAAAAAAAAAAAGTTAAAAACAAAAAGAAAAAAAGAGACCCTGAAGCTGTTAAAAAACAGTTTGCTGAAGATTTGAGAACTACCAGAATTTTTTTTCTTTTTTTCTTTAACATTCTGCAATCAGTTGAACTGTGTAGGACTCATGATGCTGAGTTATGAAAGTTCCAGGAAAACAAAAAGTTAACAAGAATGCCAAATAATTCATATCAGTTTTCCCCCCAGCAGAACATACAAAGGTCATCCTCTGCAAGACAGGAATTAAATACCGTATTTCAGTGTCAGTAAAGGAGATTTGAGAGGCAAATCATGTTCATGCACTGTGATAAAGGAATTCCAGTAAGATTTTGCTGAGCTCTTATATTTAAGTGCAGTCAGAAATGCGTTGCTTAAACCAAGCTCTTTACCAGAAAATTTCAAACATCAAATTGTTTTAAGGATTTTAAGGCAATTGACCAAATCTTAGACCAGCTGTACTGACCTCAACACTATGTAAATCAGGTTTTTTTACAGTCTGCCAGCTTACCAAAAAAAAAAAAAGAAGAAGAAAAAAAAGAAAAAAAAAAACACCTTAAAACACTCAAAATAATAAATGGATCCAAAGTTGATTACATTATATACCATAATGGCCTACTGACATGTTTGGCAGAGAAACACCAGTCATAAGCCACAGGAACTGGGAAAGACTTGCCCATGTATACACAATTTATTCTCCCTTTCCCAAACTATCCACCACCATGTAATAGTTTACACTAAATATTTAATTGGTTGAGGAAGGTAGATTTTGAGTCCTCTAAGTTTAGTTAAGTAGGTGCCAGTTACCATTCATCCCAGAGAATGCAGAGAACACCACACCCCACATTTTACACATTCTGAAGGGCCACCAGTGGCCTCCCAGTATTTTTTAGGGGTCATTTCACTGTTACCAGCTCCTTTTGAAGGTTTGGGTTGAACACATCCAGAATAAGTCAGTTTTAATTTGGGTGGTTGGGGATGTTATCAAACACACAACATGGAACCATCAGCAGCTGTGCTGGACCATGTTCAGACACCAGGATACAGGGAAGTAAGTCTGGTCCAATAAACTGAGTCAGGTCCAATAAACTGAAGTCTACTAAAAAATCACAGCACTCAAACATTTTTCCATTTTGATAATCTTCCTGATTTGTTCATGATGCTTGTTTTTGAAAAATCTTCCATAAATATCATGTTCAAGATTTTCTTTTACAAGTGACACAAAACTGCAGAAGGTTGTAGAGGTAAAAACTAGAATTAGAAGGAAACATTTTCAGTAGATTGATTTATCATCTGAACATCTCAGAATAACAACTTTAAATCAATACTGATATAAAAAAAATTAAGAAAAAAATTTAATTGAAAATTGAGTTAATTCAACAATATCTTAGAGATGTAGTGTTTAAATGAATTTCTGTTATCATCTACTGTAGAATTGAGAACATAACACAAGGAAAGTTAGCAGCACAATGAATCATGCTGTATTTTTAAAATCTTACAATGCCAGTTATGGTTCCAAAAAGAGTCACAAAACTGGGGCCATGGGAACTTCAGGAAAGTGACAATGACACTGTGATCTAGAAATCTCTTTCAGGAGGATTGTGATTACTTGAAATGACAGCTGAGGATATTCTTCAGTAACACTGAACACAGAAATAAACCCCAAATGCAGCTGCAATGATGGCTCACTTCAGTGAACAATCTCTGCAGTTCTGTCTCCAGCTTAGTTTAAAAGTCACTTTAAACAAGAAACTCTCAGGAGGGTTGGCAAGTTTTTTGCATCCTGACTCATCTCAACTCTCCCATGAACTGAAATCATGGAGTATTTTCATACCCACACTTCTCTCTTGCTTCTCTTCTGTTTTCTTTGAACAGCCATTGCTACACACAATGGGACAGGCAGGGAAGAGAAGCTGTGGCTTCTCTTCTCTCTTTTGTAGAACAACAATCTACACCACCTTTATTGATGCTGTTTTGTCTTCAGTAGGGTCTCTTTAATTCAATTTTCAATAAATTATCTAAAAATTGAGTTCTCAATATTAACTTCAGAGGATTAAGTCAGTTTCTCCACCTTACTGGCAAAAGGTCTTTTCGCATATTCCAAGAAGTGTCCTCATCTGACTTCTCCCAGTTGTAAACCTTTCCACTTATGCTAAATATTCCCAGCACATCTATAAATATTTGGAGATTTATGTTCTTATATCTTCATGTGTCAAACCATACATATTTAACATCTGGATCTCAAAAATCAATTCTCTCAATCTGCAAGCTACTTTCTGCTGCTCTTTCATGAACCCACTGCAATGTTACACCATTAGCCGAAGTTAAATACCTCTGATTACCAAGATAATTTAACTATTGGATGTGACCTCCCACGTGCCATGAGTTACCACTCAGTAGAATCTATATTGAGCTCAACAGTGTATAAATAAGGAATATATTTTAGAATGACATCCACTCCTGAGAAAATTAATATAAATCCATTGCTTGACAGATTTTCCTAATGATTTGTCAGTTTAATTGCACCAAATGAGAGCTTTATTTGCTTTATTTAGTTGAATTTGCCTGGTTCCCAATTTGACTGGCTTTTATTATTAATATTTTTCGTTAACAAAACAGTGAATTTAATACTAATTATTTTCTCAATGTAGAAACATCAGGTCAATTTAAACAGGTCATATTTTACTCCTCCTCCAAACTAAACATCTTGCGCTTCAAGCACCCAAACAAGAGAGGTTTTCCTCCACCTTTCAAAGCTCTATGATATTTTGAACACCAAAATACTAAGTAAGAGAAGACTATAAGTAGCTGCCTAACAGTAGTGACTGATTCTCATTCTGAACGTAGCAAATGTGAACATTTAATTTTAAAATCTGGCTATATAAAACCAACAAGAGTTTCAGAAACTGCTACATGACTTTTTATCATATAACAAAAAAGTCCGTTAGAGCACAGCTGAAGAAACAATGCTGTTTACTCTTTCCCTTGTGTAGTTTATAAATATACAATAATCAGGATTTTTGATCCAAACCTGATGCGTTGCAATTCACTTGCAGTGAAAATAGGGGCAACCTCAGAAACTGGAATGGAAATTCTAAAAATTATGTCTGATTTCATTAAACCTCAAAGTTCTACTCACCCAACTGAGGACCTCCTGAGAACCCTCACCACAGCCAAGATTTCTCTGTCTCCAAACCCTCAGTGAAACCAAGTTGGAAAAACTGCATCCTAATTTTAAATACAGAACATGAGAAGTCTCAGACTAGGGAGCACACTGCAGACTCTGCTATGAACTGCTGCCTTCTGGACAAAACCAGATCATTTCATTTAAGGATGTACATTAATGATACAAAGGAAAATTACCTTGAACCTACAGTTGGATGAACTGGCACTTTGACTATAACAGTGTCAGACCTATTACAAATTCTTTTTTTTTCCTCTTTTAAACACAATTTAAACACAAGAACACAAGATTTAAATACAAGAACAGAGTCAGCACTTGCCAGAAGAGATCTGCAGCTGATGTCTCGGCAGCTGTATGGTGGTTTTAAGATAGAAAGGAAAGTATTCTGCCCGACAAAAAAATTTAAAGATTAAAAAATTACCTTATCATCTTGAATTTCTAGAATTTACAAGTAAATATTATTACATATCTTGATTCCCAACTTTGCTTAAAAGTGAAGGCACCATCCCTGAGGATTGACTTCATCTACAAATTCAGACTGTCTCACCACATTTGTAGTAAGCAAGATCAACATTTTCTGGCCTTTGTAAGCTTTTATTTAAGACACTTTTGTACTGATGGTACAGTGGCAAGGGACACAAGGAGTCCAGCAGGACCCTCACTGCATGCAGAGCACCTTACCTGAATTCTTGTCAGACCTGAAGTCTTTTTTCTGGCATTTTTACATGCTGTTTTATAAAGGCAATAAGGAAGGACATTCAGTGCCTATGAAAACTGGCAGATAACACATGGGAGAGAAACAACAGGTATAAAGAAGATTGTTCAAGACAACCTCGATAAGTTTCAACAGCAGACTTGCTTAGAGCTGACAAGATATCAAAGGAGGAGAATCACACAAAACTATCAACAGAATGTTTCCTTCCATTGAACCATCTGCAATCCACCTCCACTGGCAGTCCAGGATCAGATCATGGGATCCCCACTGGCAGCCTGGAACCTGCTGGGAACTGCACTCTGGAAGCACAACAGTGTTTGGGGCTAAGCCCTGGCATGGAAACAATTAACATGGTAAGGCCAATTACAGAAGACAATTAGTACAATTTTACTATACAGATGTATCTGCATTTTATGGCAAATAAGTGTTTAAAAAAGTAGATCCCTGAAGCCCTTCATGATTTCGTTGAGTTGCAGGATAGAGTGGGAGAACTTTCAACATTAATTTCTTCTCTTATACCCCATTCCAGCGCTGCTTCATACTCCTGCATCATTCTGGATGATGGATCCTGGGCCAGTCCCCTCCCTGCACACACCAACAGGCAGAGCCAAGGGTCACAGGGAACATGATCAGAGGGAATATTTCCCAGCACAAGGCTGCTCTGCCAGCCCCTTTGGATGCAGGAGGCTGAGGGAGCATGGGGTGACACCCAGGGAAGGAGCAGATGAGACCCTTAAGTGACAGAACATCCTCTGTCCCAACAGGAGAGTTGACATCTGAACCACAATTTGGGGTGGAAAGAGCAGAGATGTGAAACAGAATTAAGGTTGGGAAGAGCAGAGATCTGAACCAGAATTAGAGGTGGGGAGAGCAGAGATCTGAACCAGAATTGGGGGTAAGGAGAGCTGAGATCTGAACCAGAATTTGGGGTGGGGAGAGCAGAGATGTGAAACAGAATTGGGGTGGGGAGAGCTGAGAGCTGAACCAGAATTAAGTGTTGGGAAGAGCAGAGATCTGAACCAAAATTTGGGGTGGGCAGAGCAGAGATCTGAACCAGAATTTGCGGTGGGCAGATCTGAACCAGAATCAGGCAGCAGATCAGGCACTGCAGTGTGGCAAGGGCTGTATCCACCCCATCTCAACACCCCACAGACCAGAACAAAGGTTAAAAGGATCTCTTGTCATGACCAAACAACTGAAGATATATTTGAGGTGTGGTTAATGAAGCTTCTCCCCACAAGGCAGGAGCTTGTGCATGAGTGGAAGATATAATATTGCTTAGGTATTTAAAAAAACAAAACCCAAGCCCAAATCCCCAGTTGTTTCAGTGATACTTCCCGTGCATTTCTGCTCAAGCAGCTAAATAGAAGAAATACCAATTAAGTTTGGAAGACTTTTATATAAACCATAATCTTTATGTTACAATGCAGGGGGGTGAAGTGTTTTCATTAACATTTTTCCTGAGATTTTTTCACTAAAAGCCTAAGGGAAGAATCAATGCTCAATGTTTTTTCAGTTTGCTTTGACTTTTTAAACCCAGGAGTTAGTAAGCTAATTTTTCTTACTTTTGTGGAGGCAAAAATGTAAAATAAAAACAATAAAATGAAAAAGAAAAGGAAAAAATTTACTCCAGATAATGAAAGCAATGATAACTTCCATTCTGAAATGACAGCTAAGGAGGTAAATTATAAAATATAATTTCTTGTAATGGCTGAACAAAAATAGCTCAGCACCTCAGATAGTACTTAAGCAACAAAGTCTCAGATGTAAACCAAAAGGAAATCAGATTTGAGTTTTTACCAGAGCAAGTAAAAGTAAAAAAAAAAAAAAAAACTTTTAATTTTCTGACATTGTGCCTCAGATATTGGCAGGGATGATCAACAGTAAAAAAAACAAACTTTGTTTCCTCTAATGATGAACAGTTATCCTTAGCAGATTAGGATACACATTTCTGCCATTTTTCACTCTAAATAATAATATCAAATGCCATGACTTCTCCTTCTGATGGAGAACCTGCACAGGGATGCACAAGAGTAAAGGAACAATGTTACAGATCACTAAAGCCAATAACATGGAACAAGCAGTAAGAGATAAGAACACCAAAATGCATTCATGACTTAGCAAACAATATATAGCTGAAGTAACAACAACAAAAAAAATCTTTTTGACAGGTCTGGCAAGAAAGCATTTCTGAGAGAAACGTAAATATTACAGTCTTTTTCTCCAACTCAGTAAAGCTTTTAGGCACCCTTAAAAGCAGCCACATCTTTAACTACATCTCCAATCAGCAAACCACTGAAAGTTTCCACTGACTTAACTGCTGATCAGTGTGATGAGCAGGCAAAGGATGAAGCAAACACACACAACGTGAGCTGAAGCACTTGGCTGGACTGGAGCCACTAAATATAGCAGCAGCTGCCACACAACGTGGGAAACTGTGCCCTGCTAACACTGAAGCTCTGCCTTTGAATTAGCACCTCCATCTCTTTGTAAAGATTTCAGGATTAAATGCTTGCCCCACATCATGAACTCCAGAGAGCAGATTGACAAGGCAGGGGTGGGATAACCCTGGCCTACACAAAACACAGCTGGGGAAGGCAAGCACAAAAACATCTCAACAAGGGAGAGTCAAACAAAAGCATCAGGTTGCATTTGAAGCTTTCAGGGAAGGTTTGCAGCTTCACACACAATCCATCCTGTAACTATAAGGAATTGCAGTGAACCACAGAGCAGTATATCCATTAAAAATACACATTTTGAGAGTACGGAGAGCTTTTTTGACACCGAAGAGAGGGGACTATGTATTCAAATAATAAATGAAATCTGGTTATTTTTAGCTGTATAATGAGTCTTTTTGAAAACTATTTTTAGCTGATGCTGTGGTACTTCCAGGTTGCTCAAGAGAGATCACTTACTCAATCTTGAAAACCTTACAGAGGCTGAAGAATGTGCCACTGCAGGGATTAAACGGAACATCATTAAAAAGGGGCCCAGAATTTTGCAGTTGTTCTGGATACCATTTTCTGACTTTGCCAAGCAGTATTAGATTTGCTTTACTTGAGCAATTCCTAAAAAAATAAAACCATTTTATGTTACACTTTCAAGCAGCAAAATGCTCAAGAAACTTGCTTACTAATAGAACCATATGGTTTTATAAGAGCTGGACACAAATGACTCATTAAAAATAATCTTGTTTGTCTGAGTTTTTAACATTTTCTTAAAAAAATATTTCAGGATTTCAGTAGTTTTGCCTAACCTAAAATTCCCTTGCTATCTGCAAAGCTCATTATTTGCGGTATCAACTGTGGGGAAGAACAGAATCCCATCCCTCTTGGCAGTGTCATGATTAAAAACTCCACTCCCTTGTCAGTCATCTTCCCTTCAGCAGGAGCAGAAGTTGCTTTAAACATATGTTTTAGCAAAAATCCCATCTTATCACTCTTCTTGCTCCAGACCCTCCAACTTTTCTTCATGTTCAAACCTCAAACTTTCCTTGATGCTTTAATTCTTCTGCTCACAGCCCTGTTTTTCAGGCTATGTTGCTGCCACAGGCTGTCCATCTATCCTTGGACATTTCTGCCATGGTATGATACTGGTGACTCAGTTCTTTCCTTTGAAAATTAAATATTCACCCAGTATCCCCTAGACTGGCATTTCCTTCTTGCCCATCTTTAAACTTCTGAAGTCCCAGGGGTCCCAGGCCCAGTAAGGAATCTCTTGGATCAATTAAGGTCCCTCTCAACTATTATTATTATTAGTGTTGCATACATAACTGCACTGAAATAATATCAGAATTTAATCAAACCAAATTCTTGCTCCCGCTGTGCATAGAGGGTTTTTTACAATAATCCTACTAATTACTAAAACTGCATTCAGTGGCTGATAAATTTTACTCAAACAGATTTTCATGATCACAGCATTTGACCACCATCAAGTGTTGCCTTGATTTTTAATATCCACTACAACATGTGAAACTACTCTGTGGTTTACAGGAAAAAACAAGCACCAGAGGAGGGTCTGGTCACAATTTATTCATCACATCATTCACATGTGCATTTTCAGTAAGATTCTGTTATAAAAACACCAAACTGTAATGCACAACACAGCACAACTGCTAAGAGACACAGAAAAAAGTCATCAAATTGTACAATAAACATGAGCTATCTTGTCCCTGCTAAAAGACATCATCATGAGGAAACGTCTGAACCTCAGCAGCTGTTGAATGCACATGAATTGCTTCAATAAACCCCTAAATGAGCAATTTTGAAAATTTCTTCATGTAACTCTTCACCTACATGTTGCTGATGATATCAAAAGTGTTTCCAATGTGGTCTTTAAGTCACATTTGACAGAACACAGACAATGAGTGAGATTTTCAGAGTCAGGGCAAGGCTCACCTTGTTGCTGGAAGGGTGCTGATGCGAGTGAAGAAAACAGAGGGCTCCACCTCCACATGGAGACCCAGGGCAAGGTTCCTGTAATATCCTTCAGCATGTCCTGGTCCACCAGAGTACTTGAAATTCAAAATGGCTTCCAGTGTCTAGAGGAATAAAAGTCAATTCCTTGTTAGCTATTTTTCACTACTGTGCATTTCACAAGTTCAATTAAATTAGGCCACAGAAGTGATTTGCAAATTTGCTTTCCTAACCCATCCATTCTGTTATCTCAGGAAAAAAGGCAATCTAACAAATAACTGCAGCTTGGGCAAACAGTTGCCTAATCCTTTTGAAAACTAAAGAGTGCAGCACAAAGTCAGCTGGACTTCCCTTTACGTAATTCTTCTCCATATCACATTCAACATTGAAAAAATGAAGAGTTTGTTAAAAGAGTCAGGGTTTATTAAATGCTGCACTCTTTCATACTCTTGAAAAATATTCACCACTTAACTATCTGCAAAAATCAAAGGGAAAAGCTTCAAAGTCTGGGGGCAGATAAAGATTATACAAAGCTGAAAGAATCTGGTGTCTCAACAAGTCACTGCAAACTTACTCTAATATGCATGAAGTAACATATTGGAACAACACTTAATTGCATGAGCCTCATCTTTGTGTTCATTTTATAGGAAATGGCTGGTTACTAAATATAAAAATGAGGATGATTCTCTAGCATGAGCCTTATGCACTCATTGCTCTCAGCAGCACTGAGCCTTTACTTCTGTGAGGAAATTTGGGGCTTTGTGTTTTTCCCCTCAATGAACAGCATGAGAAAAGCTTCCCAGCACAGTCCCCACGTCATCATCAGTGCTCAAGCTCAGAACACCACACTGATTGATCCAAAGGGATTATTCACCACCTCTTCTTTCATAATGTTCCCGAAATATGATTTGCTGGAAGCAAGGTGAGAATTTGGGAAATGTCAGTGGATTTTTTTTTTCTCCCCTCAGTTTTTATTCTGGTCCTCAGGCAGCTGTTAGTGCCACATCTCAGAGCAAGGACAGAGGCAGTGCCAGCCCTCCACCCTGAGATGGACATCACATATTATGCTGACGCCTGTATCTGGAAGGACAGACACTTCTTAAAAGGCTTTAGAAACAACACCAATTTCGCCTTTGTTTGACATTTAGCTCATTCTTTATAAAAAAAGGCAAAAAATGCCAAACCTCAAGTCAACAACTTATGCAGGAAAGCAAATCTATTTATCAGTCACCATCAAGCCTCAGATAGGTAAAAGCACTTTGCCTTTCAACTGAAGATTTCCAAAAAAATTTATGAGACCTGTTATTTTTTTTCATGAGCTCTAAGAAACAATCTAAGGATTTTCTAACTTACAAAAAACCCCATTTCTGTTTGATACCATTCTGTTTATAAGTCTGGCTGAAGGAAAAGAAACCAAGATAGAATAATTTTCTTGAAATAACCACAATCCAGTGATTAAAGGAATACCAAAATCAAGAGTTCAATGTTCTGCTGCATGTGTGCACTTAACTGTTCTGCCTATTTCCAACTCCCTTTTAAGTGGACTAATTTTAATTCTTAATTTAGTTTCATTAAAATTCATGAGAGTCCCCTTACAATACAAATAAAACCCTTCATTGGGCACTCTGGACATACCCGTCTACTCTGTTTATGTCAATTCCTAATTTGTAGTTAATGAACTTAAGTTCATGTTATGTCAGGAGAGCTAATCAATATTAAACACAAAAATAAAAAAGCACAAACTCATTCAAAACATACTTCATCCTAATTAACCAGCTGGACCATTTCATAAAAATCAGAGCCAGGCTCTGTAAGTACAGGGATCTGACACGACTTAGGTTGTCATGTGAGAATGGACTTCAATTTCAATTAGGGCATGGTGAAATCTCTGTGCATGTTCTGTATGATTGCTGTGATGCTCAGAGCGTCCTGCTGGGAAAAGCTCCATGGTTCACTCCACACTCTGGCACAAAGCTGCTTCAGCAGGCCCAGCCCCATGTCATTAAAGGTAAACACACCAGATTTCAGCTTGAAAGTCACAGAGCATCACTATTCTGAATTCAAAGTCTTTTCCATCCTAGACCAAGTGAAAAACCTCCAGGAAAAAGGATAAAATTACAACCATTATGTGCCACTGATGAGCAGGAGAGTTTAAGGGCACCATCATAATCTTGGTCCCTGTTGCAGTGAGGAATTTGCGGCAGAAATCCTGCTGATGATGCTGTGTCTCCCAAAATCCTACTGGACAGAACAGGGAAAAGGAAACCCAACCTTCTATTGATCCAGACAGCAGCAGGACATCCCTTCTCACCCAAAATGTAAGATCTAACTGGGCACATTAAACACTGAGGAGACAAGAGATTCTGAGAACTGCAGAACACCCAAACCTCTGTTATTTCTCTGGCCATGACGATTTGCAGGAGTCTATGAATGTGCATGTGCAAAGAAAAAACATCAGGCAGACTTTACATCAGGACCGTAGATGGATGTGTAGCATGATTGAAGGAATTTTATTCTTTTCTGGAGCCTTCAGGTGGTCAGAGACAGTTTTATTGGTAAGGATTTATGTAATATGAACAGAAAAAATATTTTTAAAAAAACCACCACAACAAGAAAATTCAATCTCCTTTAAAAACCTCAACAATTACTTCACCTATATCACGAAAGATCGATTTTCTGTCTCTATGATAGAAAAAAAAGAAATCCTACACTTTCACAAGCCTACAAATTTCAAATAATTTACCACTCTCTCCCACAGCACCTGCAGAGAATCACCCAAATGCTACAGCCCCCAATTTAAATAATGTTGTATCCTGATTCCTTGTCGAACCTAAAGGAATCACAGCCTGACCTGCAGATTGTCTTCACCCTTACAAATCCCAAGAGCATCCCTTAGATTCCTCCACATTGCATCACTGCAGACTGAAAATGAGATGTGTCAGGTGATGTCACCGGTGTGCCTGTGAACATCATTCTGCCTGCAGATGATCCACAAGAAACAAAAGGAAGGAAGGAGGGAGCACACCAGGCTCTCAGGGCAGGCAGGAAAAGAAGCCTATTGATTGATTCATAACTATTGAACACATCTGAAATTCAGAAACCTGTGGACTTTGGGGGAATTTTGTTTTTAAGGCAGAGCTCCCTTCTGGAAACTCAACAGTAAATATTTACTATGATGGCTTTGGTTTGATATTTTTTTTATTATTTCATTGGTCCTTCCTTCTACTGATGAAGAAAAGGAAACAAAAATGTTTCTGCATCTAAGTTCCAAACGAGAGATTCTTAACCAACAGCACCCACTCTCAATGACACCTACCAGAAACATTCTGCAGATAAACTATCAAAAACTGCTGGTTTGGTTTTTCATGCATTTTGTCTTCAAAGTATTTTTGGCACAGAGCTGGCAACAGTTTGTTCTCTCATAATAACATTTAAAGCAAAGTTAGAAAGGCATTGAGGTTTGATGCCACAAAGGAAAATCAAACCACTGGGCACTAAAGTTTCCTCACTCACTGGCAAGAGTCAGCACCCACCTGCCAACACTTCAGTGGTGACTCTGAGCAACAACGCCTTTAATACTGATTTTTAATTGCCAATTCAGTTGCAATCCACAGCTCACAGCAAGTATTTCTACTGAACTACTACCCCAGTACTTCCTACACAGAGTCAAATCTAAAGAGAATTTCCATTTAATTCTGCAGATTATTGCTGCTCATGCAGAAGCTGGAACATTAGTGAGAACAGAAAACTCCAAAACAGGCAATGACAAAAGAAATAGAGAAATAAATGGGGGAAAAGCTGTGTCAAGGGCATTTCTTGTGCTGGCAAGTGAAAAATTATGCTCAGTCCTCTCTCTCTGCTTGTTCTCAACTGAGGGATGGTTGACTGAATACCAGAATCAAGAAAATCTGTCCCCCAAAAAAGCACTCAAGTTCTGTGTGGCAAATATCACTATTTTAGCTCAAGACTCTGTCTTAGACCAAGAGTATATTAAGGAACTATAAATCAAGGATATAAGGGCCCACTCTGCAGATATGTAATCATTATATGCTCTATGTAAAGGAAAATAAAACTTCCATAGAAGAACACAAAGCATCAGCTTAATTTAATATTAGCAACTCTCATAATCAGACATTTTTTTAGAAAAAAAATTTCAATATATGAAAAGCATTTAAAATGTCATTTTCTTTAAAAAATGATTAAAAAACAAGCTGTAAAAAAACTTTTTAAAACTGGTGAACAGCAAAATTAGAAATAGACAGCAAAGAAACCATCAACAGTGAGAATGACAGTGCATGAATTAGTACTCAGGAAACTCAAATTTATAGTAATGTATTGTAAACAAGTAAACAATATAATGTTCATTTACTTTTCTCATTTCTGATGAAAATTACTTTTATACATCTTAATTTTGGGTTTTGTAAAATTTACCAGCTTGGAAACATTCAGATCAGAAGCTCCTGGGTAGAATTCCTGCATTATTTATTTTGCTTGGTCAATTTGTTTTGTTATTCTTTGCTTCTTTATCTCTAAACAATTTTACTGGCAATAATTGACTTTATCCCTGTGTGTATCTTGCTACTGAAAGAACCAGAAGATTCTGTTGTTATTATATTTTTTTCTTGAAGTATCCCATCACTCCACATCCTTCTCTTTGTGTTTGAGCCAAGCAAGATTTTGTCCTCAATTTTTTTCCAAACTTAAACATAATTTTTGAAATATTAATGGTGTTTTCTGTAATTAAATTAACAAATCATAATTTGTGAGCAAGGCTCACATACATTGTGTTTGCAGGTCTTTTCTAAATTCCCTTAGTATAGTAAAAATGACACTAAGTAGATCTCAGCACTTAATAGAAGATGAAATGTCATTGCTACAGGCAGTTTGCTCCTGAGGAACTGCAAATGCTGACTGCAGTGACTGAAGAAATACCAGACTGAGCACTACAGACTCCTCCTTAAATTTGTAACACTTAAAAACTAAAAACTAAGGGGAAAAAAAGTCAGCATGAAGACCAGACTCAAAAATATACAGATTCAGAACATAATCTTTCCATTTTAGATTCCAAATGCCTTCTAGAATACAATTCTCATTAATGAGTATAATTTCTTATGCAATTAGGGCTTGAAATTTGAAAAAATAATTTATTCTAGGTGTGTAACCTTCAAAGACACCTTCCTTTGGAAAAAAAAAAATACAGATTACTTGCCCAACTGTAGACATGATCTATTCCTAAATCCTATCCTGCTCCTGATCTGTTTCTCACCCAAATTCCCATTGGCAGCACTGGCTCCACATATTCCTGAGTGTTCAGACATTTTTTCTAACTTTAGCCCCTTTTCTCACCTGTTGCCTTGTGTTTCCTGGCTTGCTTGTGGGATTTTTTTTTCCTATAAACTTACTATAAACTCCAATTTTGTTAAGTTCTCTCTGCCTCCCTCCCTCATTCCTTTTCTTCTCTGACCATTCCACTCCCATACTCAGCTCTGAACAAGCATCAGTAAAATCCTCATCAGTAAAAAAACAGAAATAAAAATGTGCTACTTCATCAGTTCCATCTCACAAAAGTCACCAGAGGATCTGTCTCAACAAAATTAATTTCTCCATTTCTTCTACTGTGTGGAATGCTTAAAATCTTTAAAGAGCTTTGTGTAAATAAAGCCATGGATCAGAAATTTCAGCTGCCTAGCTGTAACTGATTAAATGATGTGGCAGTAACAGGAGAAAACTAGTTTCTCCAATTAACCACACTCTTTTCAAGGGCAGGAGATGACCCTGGCAATGCTCGAGCTCCCAACAACAACAGAGATGGCCCCAAAGATGTGCAGTACTGGATCAGCCTCAAAAAGGTCCTGTCCTGCAAGCTTTTAATGCAAGCACGTGGGATATGCTGGTCCAGCAACACATTTTAGACACAAATACAGGGCATGGGACACAGCTGAATCTTTTTCTTTTTTTAAAGGAAAAGGCCAAAAAGTAAGTATTGGGAGGGAAATGGATATGCCTAAATAGCTGAAATGAAGGAAG
This sequence comes from Rhabdornis inornatus, assembly GCA_013397075.1. NCBI lineage: Eukaryota > Metazoa > Chordata > Aves > Passeriformes > Rhabdornithidae > Rhabdornis > Rhabdornis inornatus. Next base: position 1,562,779 of record VWZS01006470.1, read on the forward strand.
ATGAGACTCAAATACATCAAGCTTCCACTTTGTAGCAATTTGTGAACACAAGGACTGTGTCTATGTTTAGCACTGAGCTCAAAACCCAGTCCTGGCATTTGGAAATGCACACAGCTCCGCCTGTGTATTCATCTGGCTATCGAAATTAATAGAGATTAGCACTTCCTTGAGCTTTATTTACAATGATCTAACAAAAAAATACCTGACATTTTTGCTCCTTCCTCTCATCACTGAGTCTACAGCCCATGGTTCCACATGGTAACCTGACAAAGAGTAAAGTCTGTATAAAAAAAGAGGCTTAAAGGATGATTTTGTGTAAAAAGAATGAGGCTTAACAGCAGTGCTGGGAGAAGCAAGTGGTGCCTCTATGTCCATTGGCTGAATATCCTCCAGCCCACTTGTTCTCAGGAGGATAAAAGAAAAAAACAAACAAACAAACAAAAAACACTCCCACACTACTAAAGAAGAAAAGCAGAGACACTTCTGGCTACTTTCAAATTCTATAATTCTCCTTGGGAGGATAAAAATCTCCAATCTAACAGGAAAACAATCCTCCAGTTAAATGACAGATGCTATTGGTTTAGAGATAAGCACAGCTCCTTAGCATGGGGTCTCTGGACCCAACTCTTGCTGCTGAACTCAGTCCTGAGGGACTTGGATCTTGTCATCCTCAAAGCTTCTTCCATGCAGGAATTCACTTCATTCCTTCACACTCAGACCTTCCTTAACTTGAAATGCTGGTATTAAAAGGATATTTGGGGGGAGAAGTGGAGTTTAGCAGTTGTTATGAGGAGGGCATCAAGCCTTTACACCTCACAAGGGTTAATTCAAGGTGAGTACTATTTCAGAATTTAAAATAAATTGTTTCTCTCTAATGTCTTTAGTGTCTGGCACAATCTTAGGTTGCCTAAGAAAGGTCCAGGTTAAGAAATTAAGATAAGAACTTGAACACATCAAGAAATATTTATGATTTTTTCTGCCCATAGAAAACACATTACGTCATTATTATTAAAAAAAAAATAAATAAAAAGAAATTATATAATAAATTGAATTTTTACATTAAAATTATTGGTGGGATGTTATTGGTGGGATAAGTGCACAGTGATATCATGGAGTCATAGATTCACTAAAGTTGGAAAAGACTTCCAAGATCATCAAGTCCAACCATGGATTTGAGATTGGCAGGAAGAGATCCATTTGCTTTGTACAAAGAGATTTATTCACTGCAGTCTCACTGGACAGTATCAGTCTCTTCACTCATGGCTAACCTGTCTGATTTTCTGATACACAAAATGTCCTTTTGGTTTTTTGCAGTTTCATAGATTATATGACTGTCCTCCTTTTTTTGCTAAAGCATAAATCCTGTGTTTCTAAAGAGAAATTAAGCACCCAAGAAAGGTGTTCTACTTTTCTCTGCATGCCAATCCAGAAGCAAATCTGAATCCACTGGACTACTTCATTGATCCAGGTAGAATTCCTGATTTTCCCCAAGTAAGAAAAGGAGACTGTCCCTGCAGATATTGTTCCTTAGAGCACCAAACAGTGCAGTAATTGATAGCAGAAGCCCTGATACATGCATTATAAAAAGGATATGCATATGTAATGATCTTGTAGTGCATATGTAATCATCCTCCTGGACCCAACTGCAGCACACACTTTCCATGCTAATTTTTCTCTTCTGTATTCCATTAAAAATACACTTGGCAACTACAAAAGCTAGGATAAAATTCTTCAACTGATTAAGCAATGAAATAAATTGTACCTCTGCAGCAAGTCAGACCTTTACATGTACAAATACGAACAAAGCCCACATTGTCACTCCTACTAAGTTTCTCTATCAGTCTAACACACAATTAAATATAATTTTTAGCACCTGTGTTAACCAGGTGACTTTACACACCCAGTTTAGTGAACAAGGTGCCCATTTTGTGAAGTGTTTCTCAAGTGCCCCCAGTGCACACACATGGACTTCCAGCAGCAATTCCTGCACCGCACCAGAGTTCATGGAGCTCACCAATCCACATTTCTCTGTAGTTAAACCCCTGAACAATGAAAGTGCTGCATCTCTTAGTAAAAATAGCACAATGGCAATGACAAGTAGCTGAAGCTAAATATAGCTCCTGCAGGCATTTGCTGGGAAATAAATAGTACATTTTACCCCTCCCCAACCCTAAATCAGTAAGCTTCAACAAGGAATCTCTAGTGAATACACACAGGAGCTCAATAAATCCCCCTTAAGCTTACACGGCATATTCTGAATCTGTGCAGGCTAAAAATAGTCATGTTTATAATGAGAATGGAGATGTGAGCAGAATAATATTAAGTTTAAAGGCCTGGTGTAGTCATTCTGCATTAACAAATAGGGTGAATCAAAGGTCGCTGTAACAAACAGATACACAGGCTGACAGATAAAATATAATATCCAGCAATCTTGTACTGAAGAGCATTCATCTCTCATTAAATTCTGCACTTCCTAATTGACTATTGCAGCCACACATTCACAAGTGATTTTGTCTGCATTTTTTAGCTGGAATACAAGTTGTTAGTTCCTAAGGACAGAAGGCAGGAATACACAGCATAATTCCCCTGGACAATATTCCCTCCTAGAGTTTAAATCCCCTCTGGAAATATTCAGGAAATACATAATTATTTTTGTTGTAATAATCACAGAATTCTGCCTTCTTTAATTAAAGGCAAATTGCATGCAGGCCTCCTGGGTCCCACTACTGCAGCTGGATGCCCAAGGGGCTGATGCCCATTCTCAGCTGCCTCAGAGGTTTTACCTCCTTCAGCCTGGATCCCAGCACTGCTGACCACAGCTATCACAGCATCTCATTCCTGACTGAGATACAGATGAGAGATTAAACATAATTTAAACACAAGTAACTTTGATGTGGAACATTCCCATGGAGAGTTTTCTGTCTGCCGACACTAAACTGCAGAATCTGTTAGAAAAACATGTTCTAGGGAACAAGGCAGCCCTACATGCTGGTCTTGGAGGATGAGAAGGAATGCAGGGGCAAATCAGAACACATATTCCTTAACAGCCTCTCTAATTCTGAAAACACAGAATGGCAGAATGGCATCAGTTGGAAGGCACCTTAAACACAATCTCATTCCAACCCCTCCCAGCATGGGAGGACACCTTCCACTACACCAAGTTGCTCAGAGCCCCATCCAATTTGGCCTAGAGCACTCCTGGGAATGGGGCAGCCACAGTTTCTTTGGGCAACCTGTGCCAGGGCCTCACCATCCTCATAGTAAAGAATGTTTTTGCTTTTATCTAAACCAATCCTACTCTCTCTCAGTTTGGAGCCATTCCTCTTTGTCCCGTCACTCCCTTGCAATCTCTCTCCATCGTTGGCTCCCTGCAGGTACTGGAAAGCCACAATGAGGTCATCCCGAATCCATCCCTTTTCCAGGCTGAATAATCCCAATTCTCTCAGACTTTTCTCATAGCAGAGCTGCTCCATGCCTCCAATCACCTTGGTGGCCTCCTCTGTCCACTCCTACAGCTCCATGTCCTTCGTGTGCTGGGACCCCAGAGCTGGACACAGGTGGGCTCTGATCAGAGCAGAGGGGCAGAATCCCCTTCCTTGACCAGCTGCCCACACTGCTTTGGGTAAATCCTGCCCTGACTTGGAAGTAGAAAGGTATAAAGAAAGAATAAAGGCAGGGACACGTGTTGATAAAGAAATCACAGACATACACACACCCTTCCAAGGGGAAATTTCTCTATGTGGTGACCACCTGGTTCTCCCAGGTATAGCTAAGAACATGTTGGGTGCTGTACAGCAGCATCACTGCATGTATTTCCTCACTGAAACCTGTTCATTTCACTCTCCAGGCAGACTCCTCAAGAGTAAAGGCACAAATGCTGGCATATCCCTTCTCACTAAAGGCATACCCCGGTGAGAAGGGGATAAAACCAGGATGTGGGCATAACAAAGATATGTCTCCAGCATAAAAACCCCCCATATCATGAAACCATAAATGAAGTAACATATAAACCCAGTCACAATTCAGTAAGAACTTCAGGAAAAACCAGAAACAAGTGCTGAAGAACTGACTCCCCAGCTGGGACTGATGCCTCTGCTCAGTGCTGCTGCTCACTCACAGGCAGTGATTGAGCACTCTCAGTTTGGAGAGAGCAAGCACAGGGCTTTCTGTAATGACTCCTCACCACATCTGGCTGCTCCAGGCTCAGCAAACAAGCATTACCTCTCAGAATATGTTCTCAGTTTACCAAGTGAGACTTTTACAAAGCTCTACAACACTGCTAAGGTCTGAAAAGGTGAGAGTGAGTCCTCCTCCAACCTTCCCACCAAAGCAACATCACCAAGCCTGAACAGGCTCATATGCAACAACCTCAAGTCCCTGGGTAACACCACAAAGTTATTCAGTTTTGTTTTTTCATGCCAAACATTTCTACACTGTTTCACTCTTTCTCAACACAGCCCTTCCCTGTTCCTTCTATTTCCACCATGCCCTTTGTGAGAAAAGAGGGTAAGACTGCACACAAAGAGAGGGAAAGAAAAAACTTATTGGTTTGTTCTCTGTTCCTTTACTTTCTAATATTCTATTCCTAATATTCTATTTGCCTTTGTAGAGCATCTCATGCTTTCAAGATCTCTACCCTGCACTGCAATGATTAATTCAGAGTCCATCACCGTGCATTTGGAATTAAGACTCTATCTTCTTCATGTGCATTAACTTCACTATGCACATGTGGATCAATGCTGATCTTCACCTCAAACTTTAACAACCCACCCCTACTGCAGGACAAGCCTGGAATCCCTAGGAGCTGGTTTTCATGTGTGCTACCCTTGATGATCTTTGGCATATTCCTAATCACCCTAATGCCCTGATCCTTTATGAGCATGCACAGGCACAGCACAATCCCAAGGAATTAGGCAGGAGACCACCCTGCAGTGTGTGAATGGGCCACTTATCCTACCCTGAACCAGCTCAACTCATGATGGGACCTTCACTTTCATCTCACAGCACACTTTTCTCTCTCAAAGAGCTTTTTGTCAGAGGCTCTGGGAGTGTTTTAGGAATCAAGTGAGCAGTATCAATGATTTTCTCTTTGTTCAGGAGCTCTGATCGTGTTTCAAAGAACTTGGACAGATTTGTTTATCATGATGTTGCACTTCATTACCAAAACCCATTTCAACAGTATCCCAACATAGGTACCTTATAATTAACTCTGCAGTTTCATTTCTGGTTTTACCATATTTACCATTAGTAAGTGTAAAGTAACTGTGTTAATTGCTCTGCTTCCCCAATGGCAACATACAACTTAACTTGTCAAAGTTACAAACTTTTGAACCACCAGAGAATATGAAAATAAGATTCCAGACTAAGAAGGAAAAATCACATGCACCTCACTATGGGCGTAAGTTCTTACAAAGGTCCAGAGTTTCTATTTTACATCACAGGGATCCATCCCATACAAATGGTTTCATGAAGGTATCAAATCCAGTCACTGTCCAAAACACTCTGCTGAAGAACCCAGCTCCCTTCACTATGTGTATAATTTTTATTCAAATATTATTGTATTTACTACACTCTGAAGAAAAGTTATACTCACACCCTAAAAGATAAAAATCCTCCTCTTCAATAACTGAATTATCTTTAAAAGAAGTAATGCATCCAGCAAATCAGAAAAAAAAAAATCAATTTTATAAAAGATTCTTGGAACTGATCAGATTTTTACATGAGAAGTCTTTGGAATTCTTGGGTTAAACGATCCTCTTTTTTTTCAGGAATTCCTCTGATTAGAAGGGATAAACCCAATTAGTGACTTTTCAAAAGTAGAAGCAAATGAAGAAAGGGGGTTTAAAAGAGGAATGCTTGAACAACTTAATCTATAGATCTGTTTATTCAGCACAGACATTAACACATAAATATGAGAGGCTGAGCACTTCAGATTTTTCAGCTGCTGCTTGGGTTGGAAACAGATGCTCCAGTAGCACAATCACTTTTAAAATCAGTAAGGTTACTGAGCTAAATTTATCACTGATTTAATGAGTTTAATATGGAATGAATAGTGCAAATTCCTACTCCTTAATATGATGATCAAAACTAACAGAATAAGAAAATAGTGAAATTAGTTTTCAAGAACTAAGACTTCAGAAATTAAATCTGTCCTCTAGTCTGAACAGAAATAGGTTCTTCCAGTTGCAGAATAGCAACACTTCCCATTCTGATGAATCTTCTTTCCCTGGGCAGGCTCTTTGAAAGTCAATCTGCCAAGCAACCAAGTCTTCATTCACGCCATTAAAACACAAAATCAGTGCTCCTATAAACTCACTATATGTGATTCCCTGAAAAGTTTCCCCTCAGGACATGGAATCTGAACTTAGCTCTTCAGCAACCATAAGAAAAATATATGCAGATATGAATCAGAAATAGAGATGACACTAAAATTAATTTCCATGCTTTGCTGACCCCATTTTGGCACAATTCAGCCAGGTGGACACAGCTGTGCTGGCTGGCTCCAGTCCCACCTGCACTGAGGATTCCTGAAGGCTGAGAATACACTTTAAATTCTGTGATGCTACCAAAAAAACAGACACATTTTCCCGAGGCAAAGGTCACACAGCAAATGAGAGGTGTAACAAAATGCTATCTCAGAAATACAGATTTATAAAAGACTTGTCAGTGACAATTTGACCAGTCTGCAGCAAGTGTTTGGTGCTGATTTCTGAGCATGAGTTCAGACAATAGTTGAACCATTCCTGTTTTCAAGCTGCCACTACTGACACATCTGTATTCTTCACACAGATCAATAATGAACAGATCATCCTACAAAAATAACGGAAGGAAGGAAGGAAGGAAGGAAGGAAGGAAGGAAGGAAGGAACTGATGTTTAAACCACTATTTTGATTTTATTAAGGATGCTAACCTGATTCCCAACCTAAGTGGTTAGCACACATTTAAAATGATTACAAATGCTTACTTAAAAAACACACTGAGTCATCTCTGAGCACTTCATAAACATGCAGCAGGAAACTCCCAAACAGTGACTCATAACTTCAGAGGTTTAAAACATAATCATGCATTTTCCAGCTGTTACTCATACTCGATTAAATCCTAAGCAAAACCCATCCTTGTTCTGTGAATTCCACTTGACCACCCATTAAGAAAAAAAGAGCACAATGGGAAAATACAACCAAACCCAGAACACTGGGAAGAGTGCTGATTCTTAACAGCTTCTATGGAAACACTATTTCATATAAACATATATTGAATATTCTTCACATTACAACTGATGCCATGCCTTATTTTGAGAATCACTGACTGAGAAAAACAAATAAACAAACAAAAAACTATATAAATTTGACAACTTGTTTTAATCTAGAAAAAAGAAAACCAACATGCAACAATCTCCAAGTTTCTTCTCCATAAAATTCTATTTGTGTACAACTATTTAGAGTTGCAACTCAACAATCCCGACTCCCTCCTGGTCAGACAATGCACTGGGCTACCTATTTCTACAGAATTATGATGCTAAGAATACATGTTTAATGGGTTACTCTGCTAAACAGCACCATAATACTTCTATTTCATCCTGAAATTGATTTTTTTTTAAATTTTAACGTTACTAAAAATGTTACTACTGCAAATATTGTGATTTCTGTAAAGTTAACAAGAACTCCTTATAAATTAATTTTCCTAAATCTTAGTAAAATACTGGCTTTGTTAGAAATCATTTCACCAAAAGGCAAGTTAATATATCCACATTATAAAAACCACAGAGGTGTTAATGCTTCCCATTTACAGCAGAACACCAAGTAAAAGACAGGAATAATTTTTGGTATGATCCCAGGCAATTACACAATAGTCAGTAGTCAAAAGAAACACAGTCTCCTATTCTTGAAATATTTGTATAGAGTTCGCAATTTTCAGACAAAGAAAGAGAGTAGGGAAAAAAGACAATTAAAATAATTATGATACAACAGCAATTAAATTTTCTAATTCAATTATATTTAACCAGAATGATGGGTCTTTGCTTCATTTAAAACCAATTTTTTTTTGTCTTTAGTTCGTTTGGGAGATTTTTGGTGGTTTGGGGTCTCTTGAGTGGGTTGTATTTGTTTTTGTTGTTCAGTCATCCAGAATTCCTTCTATGTCCACTCCTCTTTTTTTAAGCTAAATGATTAGAACACAGTCAGGAATTGTATCATTTAAAAGTCAGGAACTGTTTGGCAATAAATTTGTATGACACCTTCTTTAACAGAAGAAAAACAGTAACCAAAAGTTGCTTTTAAAAGTCAAGCAACAGTGAAGCATCAATACTTGACTCCATATTCCTGCATCTACATGACAAGTGTCACACCCTGCTTTAAAAAAAATAATAACATTATAAAGGATCAAGTTGTTCTTGTCCATCTCCAAGATTTTAATTTTATCACACCAAATGGTAAACAATCTGTTTGGCAACTTATGATCTATTTTTACCAGGTAGCAGGAGCGTAACTTTTTCCTATTGAAATAAAGAGACACAAGAAATCAGTTTAAATATATCATCATCACAGCTTTAATATAGGAAAAGTGTAAATTACTCCTCAGGTCTCTGCTTGAGGGTTGATTGGTAATTGTTTGCCTAAGGCAACCCACCTGCATTCAACCCACGTCAGAAAGAAAAATAAGCTTTTCCAAAGCAGACAAGAAACCCTAATGAGTTCTGAAAAATGAAATTTATTAGACTTATATGTAATATTACAAAAATTTGATAATACACTTGTGACAAGGTAACTGCATTATGCTCAAAATGTTAAAAAGAAAGCATCCAAGTTTAAAATACACAGAATAATATGAACCACAACATTATGATGGGACCTGAAGTCAGCCCAATTTTGGAATAGAATCACCTGGACTTCTGTCTCCTACTCATCCTCTTTCCATCCACTAGAAGTTATAATATTCTGAGAACTGTTACCATTTAAAAATAAATAAATAGAAAATAGCACAGAATTTTTAAAGCTTTGTAAGTACATTTCCCCTGCCCACTCTAGACTTACACTTTTTTAATCAGTTCACTTTGGTGATAATTCACCATGGGACTTTATGGGGACACTTTCAGGACTTGGTTTGTCTGGATCAGGAAGATGCTTTTGTGGTTACTCTTATTTATTGTCTTTTTTCACGTTGCAGGGTGGTCTTGAAGAATGAAATTTGATCATTTCAGGCTGAATTACAAGGGTTGCATCAGGAGCACCAGCAGCAGGTCAGGCCAGGGGTGATCCTTCCCCTCTGCTCAGCCCTGCTGAGACCCCTCAGCAGAGCTGTGAGCTGTGCCCAGAGCTGGGCTCCCCAGCCCAGCAGAGGCACGGACACTGCAGCAAGTCCTGCCCAGGATCACCAAAGGGCTGAGGAATTTGACCACCTGAGGAGAGGCTGGAGTGTTCTGCCTGGATAAGAGAAGGCTCAGGGAGATCACACCCATGCACATAAACACCCAGTGTGATGGCCTAAAGAGGATGGAGCCAACTGTGTTCCAGTGGAAAGATGAGGAGCAATGAAATACAGAAAATTCCCTTTAATCCCAAGGAAGAGCTTTATTATCATCAGCATAGACAAATGCTAGAACAGGTTGCCCAAAGAGTTTATAAAGTGTCCATTCTTGGAGATATTCAAAATCTGAGTGGACATGGCCATGAGAAACCTGCTGTAGCTGACCATGCTTTGACCAGGTGTGCTGGGCTAGACCCTCTTGAGATATCCTTTCCAAAAGAAATGATACTGTGATAGTCAATTGGCAGGTGCACTCCGTCCACTGCCAAACATTCAAGTCCATAAAGCCAGATTAGAGACAGTTTGAATAAAATCCCTCAGCCCTCCTCAAAAGCACTGGTAACACAGACCTATCCTCAGCACTCCCCGCTTCACTATAAAATTCTGCAGGGTTTTTTTGCCACATTTCTTATGAATGTAAATCCATTTTATCACCAGAGAGAGATGATGATCCAATTTTTGCAGCTCCAATGAGTGTCCCTGGCTGCTGAGGTCTAATATCCTGATGGCAGAGCTTCCATCCTTTCAGCCATTCCTTTTTCCCCCTTTCTCAGTTCTCAATTGCAAAACCTCCCCCGTGAGCCTTCTGATCTGCTTCCACAAATGGAAAATCCTCTCCCTCTCCAGAAGGTTCAGAACAGGCAGCAGCCAGGACACAGCAGGCAGGGATGTTCCTGCCACCTTCTCTGCCACCCAGGGAAGCCCTTGGGAAGAACAGCCCACAGCTCCTCTATCCTGAACACCTCTGAGCTGAGCTGTGTAACACAGGTGAGTGACTGAGCTTTTTAAGGATTAGAATCAACTTCACCACTTTCAGAAGTGCTGTGGACAACAGTCTGCACCATTCCAAGTATATCCCAAATCCATAAAAGTAAACTGTTAATGCTCTCCAGCACTTAAATGCAGCTTTTGTGCTTGATTGATGGAGTCCATGTCCATCACTACCTTGAGCTTCTCTCCAGCTTTTCTGTTTGCTTCATTAGGCACAAGCAGAAGAGCTCCCAAGCTTTTCTCAGCAGGGTTCAGCCACCTGCTTCACTGAGCTCTGATGTGTTAAGGGAAATATACAAGATTTCTTTTAAGTTTATTTCTTAATTTTGCTCTAGTTTAATCCTTTCCAACTACATGACATAAAGAGATCCAAGGGTAGAACAAGCAAGTATTCATGTAAGGTTTTATAAAAGCATGGTACAGCTAGACAGCATTTCAGCCTGTTTCCCATTTAATATTTCAAATCATATAGATAGAAAAATGAGAGGGAAAAATGAGAAGACAACTCTTAGAAATTTAAATAAAAATGGGGTTGCTTTTGACATACATAAATTCCACCTTTTCCATTTACAGGATTGCCAGTTGTCTTGAATTTTGTCACAGGAGACTCCCAGTTTTGATAGACCTGTCATGTGCCCTGTCAAACAAACTTACAAGATATTGTAAAACATGTAGAGGGAAGTATCTTTCTATTGTGGTATGAGGATGACAGCTTTATGAACGATGTCAAGGAAAAATGTTGTTCTACAAAGCAAATATCTGGCAAGTTATTATACACTGCTCACCCACTGCCCACATAACTCAAATGTTTCAGGCCTTGCTCTCCCTTTCTCCTGCTTCAAATTCAAATATTTTACTTTTTCATAGGCTATTTAAAAATATAAAGAAAGGCCAACACAATGAACAACTTAAGTTTGGTAACTGGAGAAAGAATAATTAGGGGCTTTAGTCATTTTCTGTATAATAGAGATTATAACAGAAACTTAAACTACGAATGTCCTATTAGGTGGCTGCATGTTTTCACTGATTCTTTTAAAGTAATAACATGTTATGTGTGCTGTCATATTTTGAAGTGCTTCTTTGAAACATCTGATGAAATAATCAATGCATGAACATATAAATATAAATCAAAAATAAATCCTGGCTCACACTAAGAGTCCTAAAAAAGTTACAAATCAGTACAATAATGTAAAGAATAGATGCTTTTTACTCCAGATTTCATGCAGCTCACAGCTCTTAATACTTGCTAGGATGCATCTTCAAAAATATTTAAGGGAGCATGTTTTAAATGCTCATTTGCTGTTCTCTCTTTCAGTTAAAAAACTACTATACAACATGTCTGAAGTTTTCCATAGCTGGACACTTGCTCACCCACATTTACTGAGATTCTTCTTAATCTAAGAATCTTTATCTTAAGATAAAATTAACCAATGGCACAGGTTAATGTCTGCAGAAAAAAAGTTCTGAGTTCATACTTCTAAGAAATGGCCATATACAGCAACCAAAGCGGGGTATCTAAAGAACAGTGCCAGAACACAAAATACCTCTCAACCCACTCTCACAGTCACAAATAGTATGAGATTTCTTGAAAATGATAGGAGAAATAGGTGTGAATGTCCTCTTCTGCACAAAACAAAGCTGAATTCTACATATTCAGTAACCCTCACTGGTCCTCTCTTCTCTGATCCTGTTGAAGGTTTCTCTGAATCCAGAACTTTCAGCATCTCCCTCCTTCAAGAGTTTCTTCAGATCTTCAAAGAACTCCAGTATGTCAAGCATATGGACTGTGAAACACTGATTTCAAAAGAAAATAAAAGTCTGGTCCCCGGTCTATGGGACACACTCATGTGTCCACTAATTCTGCATTAGTTTTCTATCAGTGTCCAACAGAGCCATCAGGCTTAGCAGTACACTGTGTCCCAGACCTGGAATTCCAAGAAAGTACTGGCATCATGTTTGCCATCTGTCAATCCCTCCACCAGCACAGAGATGATTGGAAGCAGGAGATGCCAAACTACAGTTGGCAACTGAAACCATCACAGCACTTCACAGAGCTGCTTGGGGTGCAGCAATAGTAATTTATATTATTCCCACCACATTATTTTCCACATAAAATTTTCAGCCTGGAAAAGGGAAAGCCTCAGGGGGACTTAATTGCAGCCTTCCAGCATCTGAAGGGAGGCTACAAGAAAGATGGAGATACAATGGCATTTAGTGACAGGACAAGGGGGAATGGCTTCAAATTGAAAGAGAGTAAGTTTAGGTTAGATATTAGGAATAAATTCTTTACTGTGAGGGTGGCAAGACACTGGAACAGGTTGCCTGCATTCCATGATTTTATGAAATTCTGTGTTACTCAGTGATATGTTTGATCTATTAATCCATTTTGCTTTAAATCTTCTCTGATTTGCAGCACTGTGCCACCTTAAAAAAAGATCACTGTGAATTCACTGAAATGCTCATCATTGTGATGCAGAGGAAATAATCAAAAACCTTAAATTATGTTAACAGAATTTGTAAAATTATATTCTGCAGTTTATCATTATGCTAAGGTATGGCTGAGGTATGGGACTGACTTCAAAGCTCAAATATCTACAGCCTTGTCTAAAAGATCTCCTTTTATCCCACAACACAGTGAGTATTCCTCACTTCTGGAATACCTGTCCTGCACTCATCTCTAAGCCTGGAACTACGTGACAGGTAATAAATTCAGGATTAATCTAATATATTTTAAGTCATTATTAATGGAATCCACTAATCTGCCTGTGCTTTTAAGTGGTTGTATCAGTCAAAACATTAAGAGATGTGACAGACAATTCCTGCATGCGAAGTTCCAGGTTGCTGATTTATCCACAGATGTGGAATGTTTATTTCAACCAAGCTAAGAAGTTGGTGTCAAATGTTTTAATGTATAGAAAAACCACTCAGAAATTCAGCTTTGTGCTGCTGCAGATACACAGCACCACACGGAGGAGAGCACAAGGAACAGGAGAAAGTATTATATTTGATTTCCTGCATGATACCTAAAAATCATTATCTCTGAAAGACCAAAACCTCTTCCTTGTAAAAAGCCCAATATTGCAAAAATGCCTGCAAATGTTCTCACTTCAAATTTTCTGAGTATTTTAACAGCAAATTACTCATTAAATTCACAGCTAAACAAGCTAAAATTTGCTTCTGCTCTTAAAACAGCAGGTCCTTTGAATGATCATGATGGATGGTGTAATAAGTGTTTTGCACAGCAGTATTTTTGTGTTTTAATTACACACATACTCAGCAGAGCTCCCAGGTGTCTTTTCCTGCACCAGCCCACAAAGGATCCCTTTATCCACTGTTACTTTGTCCACAACTTGAGAGTTTAAGTAATTTTATCAAGAAGATCTGAAAAGCAAAACCCAGCAAGGAGGGCAAAAGGATCCTCTCAGTTTTGGGTGGACCTTATTTCCAGACCTCGAAGGCTGCAGGAGGAGGAGAAGGGCAGGAGGGGCAGCCAGCCCAGAGCAGGTCCCCCCCTGCAGCCCAGGGATATTTCCAGGGGGATTCTCCCCCTCTGCTCCGCTCTGGGGAGATCCCACCTGGAATGCTGCATCCAGCTCTGGGGCTCCCAGTATCAGAAGGATGTGGAGCTACTGGAGAGAGGCCAGAGGGGGCCACAAAGATGTGCCAAAGGCTGGGACACCTCTGCTCTGGAGACAGGCTGGGAGAACTGGGGCTGTTCAGCCTGGAGAAGAGAAGGCTCCAGGGAGACCTTAGAGCCCCTTGCAGTGCCTGAAGGGGCTACAGGAGAGCTGGAGAGGGACTTGGGACAAGAGGCTGGAATGACAGAAAAGAGAGAATGGTTTTTACTGAGAAGGAGTAGGTTTAGAATAGATACAGGAAGAAATTCTGCACTGTGAGAGGGGTGAGGCCCTGGTACAGGTTTCCCAGAGTTTTGAATGCCCCATCCCTGGAAGTGTCCAAGGCCAGGTTGGATGGAGCTCCTGGTTTAGTGTAAGGTGTCTCTGTTCATTGGACTGGGCCAAAATCAGCACCACCAACATAGGTGGACAGTTTACACACACAAACACTAACCCTTGTCCCTTCACAACAAAATATTCCCTACAATTATTCCACTTCCTGGCAATGTGCAGTTCTCGAGTCTTGCCCTATCACCATCCACGAGCTTTTACATCTTATTCTCCCTCCATCCTACTGGTGGAAGGAAGCCACTGGGGGTTGTCTGGCAGCCAACCAAGGTCATCACACAATACTGGAATTGTCTATAAAAACATAGTTTTAATTTAAATTTTCTTCTTACTAAACCTCAAATGGGTAATTTTCTTGTCTCTTAAAATGGCCTCAGAAAACAACTGCATTCAGTCACTCAATAGCATTCTAACATGAAATCACTTCTCTCCTGATTTCTTAGTATTTATGATATCATTTGATGGCAAAATTTTAAGCAATTCTTGATAGGAGTCTAGTGTACTTGTTAACAATAAAGTATATACTGGAAATAGCCAGAAAAACACAGAAGTTCTGATAGTTCTGATTCAGGATAATAATAGGAACTCAAAAAGGCTAATCAATAAAATACACCATGTAGAAACTTAATAATATGTTCTTGTACTTGCAAAGACTGTGAAGAACCAAATCTTTCTGGGTCTTCAACCCTATGGCTCACTCCAGTCATAATATTTGTATAACCCAAAAAATAAAGCACTCAGCACTTCATGGATGTCAAACTGACAGATAAAAATTAACAATAATAATTGCTCTCAATATTTACTTTAAATTGTCTTTCCTAACATATTGACATTAAATCCTTTAATTTCTGTCCTTTTCAGATTATTAGTTCTCCTGTTCCAGCCCCATGTGTCATCATGGAGAACTGCTGACTTGGTCTCAATGCAAGCAAGCTTGTCAGAAACATCACCAAATCCGAGTTAAATATAGATGGTGAACTATAATAAATGTGTCACTTACATTGTACTGCACCCTTACCAGTTCCAAAACCAAAAGGAACTAATCACATTTTATATTTTTATTAAGTTGAAAACAAAATGTAAAGGGGGTCAATTTACAGAAGATTTCAGAAGTCCATTTGAGCTGTGGAAAAAGAGAATATATAGTTTAAAAGTCAACAACACAGTCTAAAGAAAAGAAATCCTTCATCTTTCAGAAGGCAGCACTTTTACATTGGGATAATGCACTGACTTTATATTATGGTATTTTAATACATTGCTGAAAGAATTATATTTCTGCTGAGACATAAAACTCGAACGTTTTCACACGCAGAGAAGTGTTAACCTTCATGTTTTGGACAAATTTCATTCGGACAATTACATTCCAACTAACTACTCCTGTGATTCAAATGTCGAAGAGTCACCAAAACAAATGACACCACCTTAGCTCTCAGACCAGAACATGAGGAACTAGAAGGTCACTGAGATAAACAGCAGTGTATGGGTAGACAGTTTTAAATGTCAGCAAGGCAATTTGTGTAGGATACAAAATGCAACTGAGAATTAAGCAGCCTTTTTGAAAATTATGTTGAAAAGTACATGGGATCTTTGGTTAAGTAACAGGCACAGGTTAGGAACCGATTCATTAACCCATGAAACAAAGTTTTAAACAGTGAGTCCTTTATTTATTAGTAAAAGCTACTTCTGTGTTACGTGGACTTTCTTTCTATAATTTATCCAAAGAAAACCCTGCTTTATGTGCACAACCTCTGTCTTCAGACACCAGAGAGTGGAGTAAGGATAATTCTTCAGTATTCCTTACAACAAATACTACAAGCACACAGGAGACACTGAATCAGAGGGAAACAAGTAAACAAGACAAGGAGTTATAAAAAAAATCATACAAAATAATGACTGACCAAATGCAAGAATGAAAACATTACATAAAACATCCTTGAGAACTGGTAAAGTCAAAGCAATACATTTTTAGAACTTATTGGGCAAAATTAAAAAAACACAACAAACTTGCTTGTTTTTTTAGAAGACTTAAGACTGTAATATCAAAGGTAAAATTTTAGAAAAGCTTGAGAAGGCTCAGAGTAGGAACTGTTTTTTTCATAACATTTATATTTTTTCATACAGGAACTTTCTATGCTTAAATCAACTCCATGCATCAAGCACTGGAATGGAACCAAGGTGTTTCAATTGTTTAAAAAATGGGGCAAAACAAAGACTTTGGAATAAGGAAAGAAATAAACAAGAAGAAAATAAAATAACTAAATCCTCTTTTTGAAATATGACAGGAAAGTTTAGCACTTACACTACAGTTTTTTAAGACAGAAGCCATTCAATAGACTATATCTGATAAAAAGAAGTATAAAAGCACTTCTTTTATGGTATAAAGAAGTACACCAGGAAAATAAGAAAATATTTTCTGACTAGATTTATTTACTTGAGATTACGTTCAAGACCTTGCATTGCCATTGGTGAGATAAAATATCCTGCTAAAATAAGCTATCACTCTGAAAAATAGATAGAAACACTGAAATAGGACTTGACTACTTGAGATCCAACTGCACCCATCTAGCAAACCCCAATCATCTTGCTGAAAAGCTTCTGAAGCCCTCCCTGAGGAGTTTATACACTTATGCCAGAGTAGATTTGTAGATAATTTGTATATTATTTAGTAATAAGTGTGTATCATGTTTATCCTTTGAAATAAATTAGCACCTAATGTAGCAATACAAAAGGCTGGTTTCCTTTAGAAGGGAAGAGATTATCAATATGGTTCTTGATGCACCTCAAACTTACACTCTACCACTTCTTTGATATCACAGACATAAAAGCCAGCCTTTCAATGACTCCACTGAAATTACCCTACTTTTTAACCTTTGATGGTAAATTCACTCTTCTTTAAACATGAGATCCACCTTTTCCTTTAGTTAACAATATTTTCTATAACGCCTTATTCTGTTGAATACTTCAGCAACATGTAAATAAATGCACAACCCATTTTAATCCTAAGATACAAAACCACCTTCTAAGAAGGAGCTAAAGACTGTAAGCAAATGTTGAATATATTTGTGAGCTCACCCTTAACACTTCTAAAAAATTATATTAGACATTTGCAGCATGACAGTGATTTCCTCTGCAATACGGTATCTCCTCATTAAGGCATTTTATCATAAACATTTTTTAAAAAGTTCATTAGTACTTCACTTGTAGTGAATCCAATTCATTCATCTGAAACCCATAAAACACGCCTATGCATTGCTTAGGAAAGATTAATTTCTCAGTGTTTTCTCACAGTCCTCTGCGAGAAATCCACTTAAGGTGAGGAGAAGCAAGTTTTGCCTCAATCCACAGTTGCAGAAAAGAATTACCTTCTAAACATACCCCAAAGCGAGATTAAAACACAAACATTAAATATTGGGATCAAAAGCGACAATTCAACTTCATTTTTTTTCCCATAAAGGAGGGGAAAAAGACAGAAAATGGGAAAGTAGGAGAATGACAAGAATGATGATGAGAAGCACAGGAAAGGGGTTACCCCCACATGGCTCCAGCTCTGGCTCACAGAGTGCCATGGGGAGATCTCCTGGGGGCTTTTCCCTGGGATTTCCCCAGGGTCCCTCCCAGAGCCGCCCAGCCAGGGAGCAGAGTCACAGCAGCACCAGTGGGGTGGAGCAGCCTCATAGGAGCACCAAGGACAGCAAAAACTCCACCACTTTGTAGATTTTGCAACACCTGTGGCAGGATGGGCACTTGCTTATTGAGGGCTTTGAGAGTGGCAATGTCACAGCCACCTCACAGCAGCAGCCCATCCATGCATAACTTCATCTCTGCCCCTAGAAGTTCATTGCCTACTCCTTGATACCTAGGCTGAGTTCACCTGATGGATCTGGAAGTTTACAAACTTGCTTACCTGATGGATCATCTACAGGCTCTTTTAATGACCTTCAAACAGCCTGCCTCATTTTCTAAAATAAAGCAGTTTCTGAAGTTTTTGTTAGAGATAGTTCAAAACTTTAACTTTCAAAGAAAAGGTAATGGAGAAACATTCCTTATTTTTCACTTGTTCACCACATCCCCAAAAGTCTGCTAGGTTATTTACAGGAAAGCAGAATCACTGTTTTTGAGGTGTTCATCTTGACACCAAGAAAATTATTTCAAAATCAGACATTCAGCCTCACAGAACTTTAGACTTTGTCAAATAGCTTTGTGTTTGCCAGTGAACCTAGATAAAGGCACAAGAGAATAGAAGAGCCCTATTCTCTGCCAGATGCTCATTCATAAGGTCTTTTTGACCCATTCCCTTAGTACTTCAAGGCAAGTGCATTTAAAATTCAGGCAATGAAAACAATACCTGGAGTGTTATTAATGCAATAATCAGTTAATTCTGCCTAATAATTAAGCAGGCTAGTGAAAATGTATCTAATTACATTGCTCATCAAATTAATGTTCTGATGCTGTCATGCTATTTTAAAACTACTTCTCTTCAAAGCAACTGCTTGATGAGTTTTTTCACAACCAAGCCAGTACTTTAGACCTGGTGTTAGATCTTTTACATCTACAAAACCTTAAGATCTTGGAGCACAGCAAGTCCCAAACCTATTTAAGTTGGCTGAATTAGGATGTGGCACTGACTCTAGAAAGCACAGTCCAGTGCAATATTGCACAGGACAAAGCCAGGCCATGTAATCTTGCAGGACATTATCATGCAGTCTCAAAAAAAAAAACAAAGTAACTCAGCAGACAAGAGTACAGGCTTGATGAATTGCCCAGAATATTGGTTTTGAAGCATTACACCTGTCTCCCATTCTCTGGAGAGATATCATATTATAATACATGACAAAGTCAATGTGCATCCTAAAGGATTAAGAGACATAATACAATATTGAGACAAAAACAGGATCTGGAAATTAGGAGTTTTGTTGCATCGTGTTATTTTGCTTCTGTTTTCCATTTGTTAAATGGTTTGTTCTTATGTTAAAACCCCCTATTGATTATAGTAGTGGTCGCCCTAATCCCCACCCTTACCCTATCAGTCAGCCCCAATGCCCTCCCATTCCTCTAGAANTTTTAATGGTTTTGTTAAGCAAGCTCATAGCCAATAAATACTGTTTCCAATAACTATAGTGACTGAAATATAATTGGACATCTGTATAAATCCCAATTAGTCCTCTCTCAAAAAACCTACTAACACAAACTGTCAAAGAGACAACAAAATTGAGAGAAAAATAAATTAAAAAGCAGAAACTACAACCATTGACAGGAAGTTCCTTCAAAGTTAGGGCCCAGAGACAACTACCACAGTACAGAAAAGGAGAGCAGTGTAAGCCACTGAGCCAGAACAGACAAAGAATAATATATAAATAAAAGGACTCAAAATTCCAGAGAAAAAATCATATCTGGATAGCCAAAGAAAGAGACTTTTTGAAGAAGACCAACTGAATTCTCCATCCCAAGTCAACATAATTCAAGCAGTACAAAGTCCAACACAAAAACAGCAGCAGGCATATCTAGGGATTCCCCATCCCTGGAAGTGTTCCAGGCCAGGCTGGATGCGGTTCTAAGCAACCTAGAATAGTGGAAGGTGTCCCTGCCCAGGGCAGGGGGCTGGAACTGGATGACCTTGAAGGTCCGTTCCAACCCAAACCACTCTGTGATTCTGTGATTCTAAATACATGGCCCAGATAGAAAAAAAATGGCTCCAGCCTTGAGCATTTCACAATGCAGAAAAATGTACGTTATAAATACACATTTAAGTGCTTTCTGTTCAAAGCCTACTTAATCAAAATTTTAATTTTTCCATAGTATAGCTAGAATCTCCATAGAGTATTTATTTGTTATTTGTACAAGTAATTTAACCATTTTTTGCTCCTTTTTGGAAATAACTATGTACCTGATTATTTGAGCAATGAGAAGAAAAAAAAATCTAACCAGAAGTGTCAACTGTGAACACAATATTGTAGCTGAATCCACTAAACCCAACTAAATATGACCTTAGAACCAACAAGCTCTCACCATTTTACATCCGGAAATCAAATGAAAAATACATTAATATTACTGTGCACATAATGCAAACACATGACTACACAGGAAAAAGTGATCTGTTTTTCTAGGTTATCTTGAGTAATTATGTACAGGAATATCAAGAACTGACAAGCAAGTAAAGTGACTGCTGAAATTTGGAACAATAACTTCAAATAATGCTAAAGACTTTACAGGACACCATCTGCTTTGATATAAACCGAGACTAGTTGGAAAACGTTTAACAACACGTGGAAGGATTAACACCTAAAAATATTACACTAAAACATGCAGCTTAGCCTCAAAACTCTGCAGAAACACTGATCTCATCAGCTACACCTGGACAATTTGGACATCACTAAAAGATGCAGTGCAGTAATTTTTTCCTCCCTGCAAGAAAACATTGAAAAGACAAAACCATCACAAAAAAGTCAAGATTTTCTTTCATACGTTATCAAATGCATTGAGAGTTTTCATGCTTAAGAATGTTTTACGCAGTATTTCATATTCAATAAAATTTTCCATTGTTACTATAAAAACCTTTGCAACTTCCAAATTACTGACTTAGGAAGGCAATTTTGGTTCAGAGTGTATCAGTTATAGTGTCTTCTAAAATATTTATAACTAATAGTAATTAGAACAAAATGGTTTCATGTGTAGTAAATCACTTAATACGTTCTGTGCAAGGTTAAAACTTAATAAAATACCTGCTCTGGCAAACTGAATTATCACCTCCATGTAGATCACTCTGCTACTTCAAATTAACAAGGAAGAAAAATCAGTTTTCTTTGAATTAAAATTTATCAATCAACAGGCCAATTTCTACAAAAGATAACAGAACTAATGCTCAGTGCGCTTAAATCTTTCACAAGTATAAACCTATATACCACATATAAATAAATAAATCCTGCATCTTTCCACACTTCAGGTATACACTGCTAATTTGGCCATGTTCAAAGTATCCATAGTCGAAAAACCAAAATATATCTCTATAGGCAATCAATACTCCTTTAACCACTTCCTCTCTGCAAGGAACTGCTGTATACAATTTAACATTTCATTCCAACATTACCTAGTATCTTGATAAGTAAAAATAAAGAAAGGAAATGGGAGAATGTATTGTTCAATTTCACATCTCTGTTTAGTTGTGAAGTCTTAGAAATTGTAATCAGTTAATGCAGTTGAAACTGATCATAGAAGTTAAAAAAAAAAAAAAAAAAGAATGAAATTGAAGTTATGAATAATTATATACTAAAGGCCAAACTATTTATTTAAGGGACCTGTGCTGAACTGAACTTCCATGATCAATAAATTCACTGTTTGTCTTGGTTCCCACATGTCCACTGCATTTCTTGTCCCAGCTGCGTCTTCCAGCATTCCGCATGCCTCCACCAGGTAATTAACAACAATTGTTGTTAATTTGTCATACTTTCTAATTCAGAGTCTTCCACGGATTTCCTACCTTTTTCAATTTACTGAAAAAAGTTTTAAAAATGTAAGGGGAGAAAAAAATACGTTTTTCTCAACTCAAATACTATAACATACATTTATTTTCTCAATTCTTTTATTGCTTGGGGAACCATCTCAGTCTGTAACAGCCTAAAGAAAAAAATAAATGCCCTGTTGAATAAAGCCTTAAAATAAATTATAACTGCATGGAACCCAAGAAAGTAAAGGCATCTTAAACTCTGTACCACAGATGAACAAAGAATTCACTCATACTTTCTGCAGTTTCATGCTAATAGTGCTCACTGATCTTTTTTCTTACCACACTTCTTAAAATCCTTTTTAGAAGAAAGACAACAAATGCAGACATTTTAACAATTCTACTGTTACTATAATCAAATTTAGTTTCATTAACTAGTTCATTAAACCTGATAGAGAAGAAAGATAACAGAGTAAAGTATAATGAAAAACATAAAGTATAATTTTGTAGTAATGCTCTGTCATCAGCAATCTCCTGTCTATGATAGAATCTGCAACTTTTCAAGTTCTAAACTTTGACTATATTACTACGTTAACCATTCACAAGATCAAGGAAACACCAAGTACCAGAAAGCATTTCATGAACCTAAACTATTAAAAGAAAACTCTAGCGTTACCAGTAACATTAAATACCATTCCTACAGCTTCCAGCAGATGAATGACTAATACAACCACCAGAACTAGCATGCACATTTTTGTCATCAAATATTTAAAAAGTAGTATTATGTAATTTTTTAAGGGGTAGTGACCTAGTACTCAAAGTAGTCTGGAGATGTAAATGCTTCTATATAGCTGGGAAACTGTCCTTTCTTACATATGAATTTCTTACCAAAACCTCTTAGTGCAAAAATACTTACACAATTTTTAAAACATTCCAGTCTAATAATGTTGTTAATAAATACATAAAGATGTAGCTGATATCTGCTAAAAATTCCTAAATAAAAGTTCTGAAATATAACACAAAAGATACTATTCTTTACAAAAAAGATAGCACAGCATTTCAAATACAGAACATTAACCACAGCCCTGCTATCTTCTTAGTCCGGAAAACTGCATTTTCACTGTTTGTTTCAGCATTTCTGGTCAACTCTGATCCTGCTTTAAAAGTTAGTCTTCATGGTGTGTTCATCTGTGCTTTCAGTTATTTTGTGAATCACAAAGTAATTAACCTTTATTCAGTACATTTCTTGTTCTGTGACAGGCATGGCATTTCTCCCTCAAGCGTTTACTAAAAAAACATTGCTACTGTTCTGTTCCCAAAATACATATAAAAACACACACTGCTAAAAGTACACCAAAAGACAAAAATGTAACAACAGTCAAGGAAAAACTCATCTTCACTACATCCCGTGATATTGCTTATTGTTAATAAGGTCAGAAAATATCCTTTATAGAATGTTCCAGTCACTGCCAACAGGCTCATGGGATACAGCTCCTCTGAATGCCCACCAAGGAGCACCAAAAGCCAATGGCAGAAGGGGGAACAGAGATCCCAGAGTAAGGGGGTACTGCCAAGCCTGTCTGGGGCCTCCTGCTGTACCATAAGCAGGACAAAAGCAAGGACATCTCCACCTGGACCACCACACCTTTGTCACCTGTGGTGGCACCGTGACCAGAGGCCACTGTGACAGAGGTTAATGTGGTGATCCAGAGGGCAACAAATCCCTGCAGCAGTCACTCCCAGGAGAGCAGCTCTCCCAGGACACAGCAGCTCCACTGGGTGATCATGGCCAGTGTTCATGGAACTCCAAAAACTCCCACAATGATGAAGGATGAGATGAATGCCCATGGCTAGCCCTGTGAGGGGCGGCCAGTGCTGGTCCAACGGTGACAGGTCAGGGACGAGGATGGAGGGACAGGCTGCAGTGGGAGCTGGGGGAAGCCCTGGGGCAGAGACAGCCAGCCCTGGCACCAGGCCTCGATCTGTGGAGGGCCCGGCGCTGGGATGGGCCAGGCACAGCAATGGTCGAGAGGCAGCGAGCACAGCCGGCAACCCAGCCCAGCCTGGCTGCCTCTGGCCAGCACTGGCCTCGGGGCCTGGCCCAGTACGTGAGGGACACCGTGCTGATACAGCCACCTCCACGCCACACCTCCTCCTGCTTGCACAGGTGACACACAGGCAGCCACAGGAAGCACCACTGGGGACATGGACGAACTTCACACCACACAGGAGTGTCACACGGCCATATACGATGTCCATCTTAGACTTGCTGCAGCTCCATGGCCCTCAGTTGCCACTGGAACCTCCCTGCCAGCTCAGCCCTCCAAGGCAAAGAGCAGCCTCTATGAGCGTCAAGCTGTCCATCTGCCAGCACCAGCAGAGGCCTATGAGTCTTCTCCCAGAGGCACAGCATGTGCTGCAGGTCCCGTGCCCAGTGGCCACCAAGAGCTTGTGCCACCTTCATGATGGGGTACTCTGGCTGTTGCCAGGGGGTGGGATGCATCTTCCCTAGACTGGAGAAGACAATGGCTGTGGCATTGGCCAGCAGCAAGGCAGGGCCATCACCTGTCACCCGTGCAACCCACATGTAGTGTGAGGACGTACACGGGGACCCAGCCAGCTTGGA
>VWZS01006472.1:5786-16465 GCA_013397075.1 Rhabdornis inornatus
TGGAAGAGTAACCCACGTCGCAGCAGTTTTGGAAGGACTGCTGCTTGTGAGATTGGACCCACACTGGAGAAGTTCATGAAGAACTGTCTCCTGTGGGAAGAGACCCCACGGTCTCACAGGGGAATGACTTCTTTCCCTGAGCAGTGAAAGAAAACCTTGGGTGACGAACTGACCAAAAACCCCATGCCCTGTCTCCCTTCGCTGTTGGTGGGAAGGAGGGAGGGGCTGGGGGGAAAAAGGTGCTTTTAAGGGCTTATTTCACTTCTCATTATCCTCCTCTAATTTTCTTAGTAATAAATTTCACTTTGTATTTCTAATTCGAACCTGTTTTGCCCTTGGAGTGTTTTCTCCCCATCCTTATCTCAACTCATGAAACCTTCATTAAATTTTTCTCTCCTCTGCTCTGCTGTAGCAGGGTGGGGGGGGGTGACTGAGCAGCTTATGTGGGTGCCTGGAGTTTGGCCAGTGTCAAACTACGACACTGCTCCTCATGTTTTTACTGCATGTAAAAGTCATATCTATTGAAATTAACTCAGGGCATGCCTCAGCTCTGCTGTTAACTGCATGAGTCTGAAGTATACCGAAACTACAGTACTTGTATATATTACACAATTTATGTTTTTATGTATGTACTATTCTGCACTGTGTTATATTGAGTAATTTCTAAAATTACAAAATCAGTACTTTATAACGTAGGAAATTTCAGAAGTAAGGTAACCCATAAGGTTTAATTCAACTTTCTTGTGAGTATGCATCAAAAAATGGGCTCCAATGGCATGATCACATATGATTTTTCTGTTAAGGTCTTTCTTGCTTTCAGTTCACTAAATGACCAGTACTCTAGTGAGCTTTCTCTAGAGGCTCATTTTACATCACTGCTCTATACGTGGGCCTATCCTTCATTTCCCAAATAATATTCATACCTCATGAAAACTGAGTATGCATTTCCTTAGGAGGGTTTAACCTTAATAAATCAATATCTGAAAACTCTCTCTTTCCTTAGAATTAAAGAAAAAGTCTCACTTAGCCACTGTTGACCAAGGTTAGAACTAAGATTTCTTGGAGCAAGTGGGGGCTACAGAAAATTTATGTCAAACTTAAGCACAGTAAGGCCTGGAGAAACCTTAGTTTAACTTGAAAATATTTGGGCAAATTTTCACAGGCAGTGCAGGAGGCATATCTAAGTGTGCAAAAGGTAATAAGTCTGCCAAATTTCAAGTCCTTGTTCCAAAGTATAAAAGAACTAAAGCTTTCCAGACAAAATTGTTTACACAATCTGTGGAAAAAAACTTTTTTATTTTTATGATCTCCTGAGAAATAGCTGAACAACTTTCGTTTCAGTTTCCTAGAAGAATTCAGGCTGGAACAAACAAACAACATGGAAAATGTGAGCTGTAATAGAGAAGGTCTGGCAAAATAAGAAGGTACTGCAAAGATCTTGCAATTCACCAAAAAGATACCCATGCCTCACCAAATAATGTTGGTATTTTCAGTGTAGGCAGTTAATTAACATTTTCTAAAAGCATATCAATTTTATATGCAATGTATTCTTCCATTTTGATTTTTTTTTTCATCATTACGTATTTTTTCTAGTGATCTCTCTACTCTGGGTGCTGGAACACTTCTAAATCAAGTGTACCATGCCACTGGACCCTGAAGAGAGTATAGAGAATCTAGAAAGCATGCACAAGTCATAAATAGAGGCAATTGTCTTCCCTGCAAGTATCAGACAACAAAATGTCTAGGAAACTTACTGATCTAATCATTTTAGCAGGTTGTTCATTTCTAAATCTAAAACCTACAATTTAAATAGAAACTTTATTCACACGCCACCTTCTGGTCATTCTAAGTAGATATATGGCCCTGATAGATTTGTTCCAGTTTTCATTGGATTCAGCACTTTCAGAGAAACCAATACCTCAGTGGATCTTCTTACAGGTTTCAATTGAACCTCTGTAACCCCCAGCAAGTATACCAGATACTTACTGTCAATGCAAAAATTGTGATGCATTAAAAACAAATTATAGGAATGGAAGAAAAAAAATTTAACACTATTCTGTAGAACTAATTTGCCTTCCTCAACATTTATTTAAAAGAATTCTTATAGATTTCCTCTGATGCTTCCAGTCCCACACAAAATATATTAACTTTATTTTAGAGTACATTTGAATCTCAGACCACACCATCCAGTAGTTTGTTCATCATGAGTAGTCAATATAATACTTGTTCCAAATAAAATCAAAACTGTAGTTATTTGTTCTGGTTCTGGTTCTGGCCAGGTGTGAAAGACTGGAAGGATTGCTGACTCTAAACATTTTGCGTGTATATGTGGGGGAAGGGGCAGGTCGGGCCTTACTCTGGTGAGGCAATGCCCTGCTCCACACACCCAAACCCCCAGGACCTGTATCCCAGCCCCGCGGTGGCTGTCAGTCACTGGCACACTGGAGGCAATGCTCCACACCCCACCCCTGGAACCCCAGTCTAACCCCAGAGTGGTCAGATGACCAGAAGTCCCACCTGGGGGAAGGGCCCAGGAAAGCCAAAGGACACAACCTAGGGTGTGAGGAGAGCACGTCTTGACCCTACCTTCTCTTAAAATTTCTATCAACTAAACACCACTGGAACCCAAGAGTGGTAGCTATATTCATTCTTTTCTATATATTTTCTCATCTTCTCTTTCTTCTAATTCTCTCTCCTCAGAGTTTTGAGTAACTTAAAATCAGATGGGCTTGGAGCTTTCTAAGTTGAATGGCCTGAGTTAATGCTTTATGAAATGTTTTATGTTGATTGAATGCTTTTGCCAAATTTCTCTGATTTTCTGAAGTCGCCAGTCAAGTTTGTTGTTTTGATCCCTTGAGACTATCTTGTCAGTATTTCTCCTGTCCATCTAACTCAGAGTACATAAAAAACCTGTAAGCCCTTTTAAGATGCTCGTTGAGCCAGTTTTTGGGGCCTTATACCAGGACAGGATTAATTTTTGCAGTAGTCAGGAGGGTCAGGACCAGGACCCAGAGGTTATTCTATACCACCTCACCACATGCAGGAGGTGGGGGGAAGGGGTCCCTGTAGCAGGACACCTCCTCGCCACAAGAGCTTATCTATTGTTTGCTAGCTGGTACAAGGCATCTCGCCCTTCACAAAAGCTTGCTATTTGGTGAAATAACTCACTAAAGATGGCCTGCGCTGTGGAAGTGACTCTTCTAGCTGAAAATAAACATCTTGCTGTGGAAGTGAGATGTGGAAAGATAAGCTGGAATTTCTGACTGACAGACATGCCACTTTACAAACTATGAAAGCTACACCTCACTTTGACAAAGTAGAAATCTTCTGCACATTCCCTGGAAATGTGTGGAGTTTTGTCTCCAAAGTTGGGAAGCTGACTTTAGTGGTTACTCTCCTGGGGGTTAAGTGAAAGGAATCTGTGTACACTATCAATTCAGTGGTAAGTTACATTGACTCCTAATCTATACTATTTCTTTGCTAGCTATAATATAGGTAACTTTATGTCATGCACTGTTTTATGTAATCTACTAGTAGTTTTTTGGTTTATACTATGTAGTAACTTTAAAGCCTTTTGTCTGTTACCTTCTGTCTATTCAATAAATAACTCATGATAGACCTAATCAGTCATTCTTAAGAACTTGCGAACAAGAACGATTCAGGTGTGGGTTGCAGGGATTGAGAGACACGGACCATGCTATGCAAGCAAAGCCAGTTTATTACACTACTCACTCATATTTATAGTTCTCTAAGTTCCATACAAAATTTTCCACTCAGACCCCTTTGCCCCTGATCCCGTAGCAACGCAATCTTTTCGGTTATCAGGTCCTCGTTACATTCTTTTGCGTTAGCAATGTCCTTGTTACATCTTCTCTCATCAGAGTGGTCAGAGTGACCAGACATGATGTTTTCACTTTTGTTCGTGCCTTGAGTTTCTCTCTCCCACGGCTTCCACTGTGCCAGGGCCAAGAGGTCGGCAGTGCTACCCAGCTCAGCTTCTGTAGCTGTCTGATCTTACACAGTCGGTCACCTAAGTAGAGCTGCTGCCAAAAATCTGAGCCTAAGGCATGGCTTGTCTCGTTCTCACTTGATCCATAACAGTCCCTTCTATTTGGGTAGTGTGGTGGGAGCAGTGGGGGTGTTGCCAGTTGCACTCATATGTGAATTGTTTGCCTATCTTGTGCACTCTGTTATTAGTACTGTTGTTGCTACTGTTTGTTTTCTTATCTCATTGCTGTTTCCAGTAAGTTTTTCTTCTCTCAACCGGTGATCTTTACCTTTTTGTGCTTCCAGTTCTCCTCTCTGGCCCACCAAAGGGGCAGGGAGATGGGGGAGTGAGCAGGTAGAGTGTGGTTTGGAGTGTTTCAGTGAGAACAAAATTTAAGATTATCATTCCTGAACTATAACATTGCTGAAGAGTGCAGTGAGGATTAATGGAATTTAGGCTCTCTATGTCAGTTCAGCTGTATGAGTGAGGAAANATTTGTTCTGGTTCTGGTTCTGGCCAGGTGTGAAAGACTGGAAGGATTGCTGACTCTAAACATTTTGCGTGTATATGTGGGGGAAGGGGCAGGTCGGGCCTTACTCTGGTGAGGCAATGCCCTGCTCCACACACCCAAACCCCCAGGACCTGTATCCCAGCCCCGCGGTGGCTGTCAGTCACTGGCACACTGGAGGCAATGCTCCACACCCCACCCCTGGAACCCCAGTCTAACCCCAGAGTGGTCAGATGACCAGAAGTCCCACCTGGGGGAAGGGCCCAGGAAAGCCAAAGGACACAACCTAGGGTGTGAGGAGAGCACGTCTTGACCCTACCTTCTCTTAAAATTTCTATCAACTAAACACCACTGGAACCCAAGAGTGGTAGCTATATTCATTCTTTTCTATATATTTTCTCATCTTCTCTTTCTTCTAATTCTCTCTCCTCAGAGTTTTGAGTAACTTAAAATCAGATGGGCTTGGAGCTTTCTAAGTTGAATGGCCTGAGTTAATGCTTTATGAAATGTTTTATGTTGATTGAATGCTTTTGCCAAATTTCTCTGATTTTCTGAAGTCGCCAGTCAAGTTTGTTGTTTTGATCCCTTGAGACTATCTTGTCAGTATTTCTCCTGTCCATCTAACTCAGAGTACATAAAAAACCTGTAAGCCCTTTTAAGATGCTCGTTGAGCCAGTTTTTGGGGCCTTATACCAGGACAGGATTAATTTTTGCAGTAGTCAGGAGGGTCAGGACCAGGACCCAGAGGTTATTCTATACCACCTCACCACATGCAGGAGGTGGGGGGAAGGGGTCCCTGTAGCAGGACACCTCCTCGCCACAAGAGCTTATCTATTGTTTGCTAGCTGGTACAAGGCATCTCGCCCTTCACAAAAGCTTGCTATTTGGTGAAATAACTCACTAAAGATGGCCTGCGCTGTGGAAGTGACTCTTCTAGCTGAAAATAAACATCTTGCTGTGGAAGTGAGATGTGGAAAGATAAGCTGGAATTTCTGACTGACAGACATGCCACTTTACAAACTATGAAAGCTACACCTCACTTTGACAAAGTAGAAATCTTCTGCACATTCCCTGGAAATGTGTGGAGTTTTGTCTCCAAAGTTGGGAAGCTGACTTTAGTGGTTACTCTCCTGGGGGTTAAGTGAAAGGAATCTGTGTACACTATCAATTCAGTGGTAAGTTACATTGACTCCTAATCTATACTATTTCTTTGCTAGCTATAATATAGGTAACTTTATGTCATGCACTGTTTTATGTAATCTACTAGTAGTTTTTTGGTTTATACTATGTAGTAACTTTAAAGCCTTTTGTCTGTTACCTTCTGTCTATTCAATAAATAACTCATGATAGACCTAATCAGTCATTCTTAAGAACTTGCGAACAAGAACGATTCAGGTGTGGGTTGCAGGGATTGAGAGACACGGACCATGCTATGCAAGCAAAGCCAGTTTATTACACTACTCACTCATATTTATAGTTCTCTAAGTTCCATACAAAATTTTCCACTCAGACCCCTTTGCCCCTGATCCCGTAGCAACGCAATCTTTTCGGTTATCAGGTCCTCGTTACATTCTTTTGCGTTAGCAATGTCCTTGTTACATCTTCTCTCATCAGAGTGGTCAGAGTGACCAGACATGATGTTTTCACTTTTGTTCGTGCCTTGAGTTTCTCTCTCCCACGGCTTCCACTGTACCAGGGCCAAGAGGTCGGCAGTGCTACCCAGCTCAGCTTCTGTAGCTGTCTGATCTTACACAGTCGGTCACCTAAGTAGAGCTGCTGCCAAAAATCTGAGCCTAAGGCATGGCTTGTCTCGTTCTCACTTGATCCATAACAGTCCCTTCTATTTGGGTAGTGTGGTGGGAGCAGTGGGGGTGTTGCCAGTTGCACTCATATGTGAATTGTTTGCCTATCTTGTGCACTCTGTTATTAGTACTGTTGTTGCTACTGTTTGTTTTCTTATCTCATTGCTGTTTCCAGTAAGTTTTTCTTCTCTCAACCGGTGATCTTTACCTTTTTGTGCTTCCAGTTCTCCTCTCTGGCCCACCAAAGGGGCAGGGAGATGGGGGAGTGAGCAGGTAGAGTGTGGTTTGGAGTGTTTCAGTGAGAACAAAATTTAAGATTATCATTCCTGAACTATAACATTGCTGAAGAGTGCAGTGAGGATTAATGGAATTTAGGCTCTCTATGTCAGTTCAGCTGTATGAGTGAGGAAANTGCCAAAAATCTGAGCCTAAGGCATGGCTTGTCTCGTTCTCACTTGATCCATAACAGTCCCTTCTATTTGGGTAGTGTGGTGGGAGCAGTGGGGGTGTTGCCAGTTGCACTCATATGTGAATTGTTTGCCTATCTTGTGCACTCTGTTATTAGTACTGTTGTTGCTACTGTTTGTTTTCTTATCTCATTGCTGTTTCCAGTAAGTTTTTCTTCTCTCAACCGGTGATCTTTACCTTTTTGTGCTTCCAGTTCTCCTCTCTGGCCCACCAAAGGGGCAGGGAGATGGGGGAGTGAGCAGGTAGAGTGTGGTTTGGAGTGTTTCAGTGAGAACAAAATTTAAGATTATCATTCCTGAACTATAACATTGCTGAAGAGTGCAGTGAGGATTAATGGAATTTAGGCTCTCTATGTCAGTTCAGCTGTATGAGTGAGGAAAAAAGGAAGATGCTAATATGGATGCAGATTTGTACCTTTCTGAAGTCTGCAACAATTCAGATCCAGGATTCCAGTCAAGGTTTCTTTTCAAGTTTAACCAATTAGCACCCCCACTCTCCCCCCCGCCCCAAAAACTCACAAATGAGAAAGTAAAGTGAAAGGCACGACAGTTTATTTGGGAAAATTGTACATAATGTTGCATGTATACATATCACAGCTTAATTTTTCCCTGGACATGTATATGTCATTAATACTAACCTCCCAGAATACTTCAACTGGAACAAGATCAATTTTTGAACAGATCCTAATACCTCCATGTATAATTAATTTGACTGTAGTTTGATCTAATTGCTGGAAAGACATTTAATAAGACAATATCTGGCTTAAGCAAATACAAGCCATGGAACTCAGCTCAAACCTAGCTCATCACTATCTCATGTAATTGAACACCATAATGGAAGTTGGAGTACTGCTGGGAAGAGGTATTATGGGAAGTGGTGAGTTTTGAACGTAGAACAAAACACCATGAGGACGATAAAGAGCAAGTCAGCCCTATGACTATTGTCAACCTTGTGTGCAGCACTCTTTTAATAATCTGGAAATGGAGTCTTTCCTCACTGATTGTCCTTTCTTTTACACATACTGTTTTTTTTCCCTCTCTGTTATTCTGTATTTTACTTCTTTGAGTTCATAATAGCAGCACTGCCAAATAAAACATGATCAAAATAGCAATCTCCAAGCATCTGGGGATGAATCTTAAAACCAAAACTACATTACTACATTTATTCCTCTAAAACAGAGGTGTGAGGTTAAGCTACAGAAACTGACGATTGAGCAAAAGAACAGTACATTTCTGCTCCATAGGTGAGGAATGGTTTGCACTTGAATACAACTATTGCCTAACTTCCTTTTCCAGGCTTTCACTTGTTTAATCTAACTCTGATTAATTTAATTAAAGCAAAAAAACCCAAAACCAAAACACTTTGTTTCCTTGGAATGTTTTGTTATTTTTGTTTAGGACAAATAAAACCCCTCTTTCATACTAACCTATATGAAGGAAACCAATAGGTTATAAACACAGACTTCAGACTTCATTCAAGGGAAATAATCCAGAAAACTCTTTAAAAGATGTTTAGATATATATAAATGCACCCTGCTTTTCAAAAATATTTATACAAAAATTAAGACAACTGTTAATTCTCAAGTGTTATAAATATAAAAATGTAACCTGTTTTCCAAGTCAATTCAGCCAAAACTTATTTCAGATCATTTATATTACTGAACATCCCTGAAAATTTGTAATTAGTAAACTAATGAATCACAGTGGAGTCTCAAATCAGACAACTGGAAATGGAGATGTAAATCTGAAGATAAACTAAATCAGCAATCAACAAGGACCAGATCAGTTAAAAAATAAAAAATGTTCTAGCCATACCGCTTGTATTTATATCATCTTAATAAATTTAAATTTCATTTTTATTATGTTAGCTCTTTAAATCTGCACTCACAGTAATGTTTTATACAAAAAAAAACCAAACCAAACCCAACCTCACAGTAATAATTATTTTGGAAAGGGGATTTAGTGGTGTATTTTTGTATATGTGCTTAACTTCCTAGTGATGTACTGCTGGGCTTCCAAATAGATAAATTATGTTTAACATGTCTCAGTAATTGCAGCTTTAATAAGCTTCAGTAACTGCAGCTATAGAGAAAGAATAGAAAAAAGGAACCTTGAAGTAATATATCAAGTGAAACCAGACATAACGGAATGCTGAAACCAGCTAACCAAGGACACTTGGTGAAATAACCAAGGCCAGAAGAAGGAACGAACAAGGCCAGCCATCAATATAAAGTGCTAATTTGGGTAGAAGGTAATTCTGGCGGGGGAAGATTGTGACCACTGACTCACAACCACCAACCCAAGAAACTCACCAACTCAAAAGAAGACTGAGCATACAGACTAATTAGCATAAGAAGTGAGAGAATAATTTAACCAATATAAAGTAGAATACTAATTAATGAGAAAACTATGTAACTTGTTGCCAATGAACACTGGTGCCTTTGTATGCTAAAATGTATAAAAGTGAAAAATTTTGATAGTCATGCTGCTGACTTTGTGGATTTGCCATCCAGTGCCCCTTTCTGTACAGAACTGTGAATAAATCAAATACCTCAACTGTGTGTGGACTGGCTTCTTGAACACCAGGTGATAGAACCTATTTTAGGACAACAGTAGTCCATGTAACAAGTAGTTGCCATTTTCAGGGGAAGTGTGAATACATTTAAGTTCTTTTTGAGATAACATTTGTCATAAGACAGTACTTGCTGTGCAAACTGGATGGGAGCTGATTTTTTTCCAGTCAATAATCAGTTTCATAATAAGTTCCTGTTATGGGCATCAATCCTTCATTCATTCAATCATAAAAATGTGACTTATTAGAAAAGGAAAAATAGAGTCTAAAGGCACAGAATCGTGTGGCTGCTCTACTAGGAATCTGTAAACAAAGAATCACTTTAATATAAGAAATCCAAATCTAGGAAAGTAAAAATGCATTTGAAGTCGGCTTTTAGCTAGCCAACTTCCTTAAAGATTCAAACAGCTTTGAGGTCTACAAAGTATGCACTAAGATACCATATTTCAAAAAGCAATAAGGCAAATAGTATACTCATTTTTAAAAAGTTACAATGGTAGTATAGGCATACACAGTATAAATTGGTTACATGTGGTACTGTTTCTACTACATAGCCTTATAACTGTTTCTACATAATCAGAGATTAAATGAAGATTCGAAGATTCCAGGTTAACACAAAACCACCCTAGTACCACAATCTACCACTGGCAACAGTTTTTCAGCTGCAGCAATGTTTGCTCTACTTGTTGAGTCACATTCATACTGAGGAAAGTCCACAAATCAAAGTTGAGAGATTAAACACTGTCATACTTGTGAAGAGCTTCCTCTAGCTTTTGTGTCACTTTTTGAAAAAAGAGTATTTGCTGTTGCAAGAAATGCTGCATCTGTAATTTAAAGTCCCTCACACGAATTTTGTGGAAATGATTAATTTCTGCTAGGGTTGCAAAAGAAATAATGTTACAGCGTTCTTGAATGCCCTCAGCTTTTGGGAGCTCCATCTTCCCTTCTTCCACATGTCGCTTGCTCTCCTTTACTTTGGTAAGGGCTCCTGTGTAAAGAACAAAACAAAATAGTTGAACTGTGGGGATAATGTAGACTCAACTCCTGTACTTTAACAAGTGATTTAATAACAAAAAGGATTCATAGAAGGCTCATTCTAAATGTATTTATATGTGCGCATATATATATATATATAAATTAAAAGGAATAAAATTAAAGCTTTTTCAGATCAAAAAATCACAGAACAGTGAATCTTGTTAAAAAAATACATTAAGGTGCTAGCTTGCAAAAATTGCCTGTTTCACAATCTTAAAAATCTGATGGTATACTTCAGAGAATATCTGATAAACATATGCCATGGGTTGATGCTGGCCAGGTGCCAGGCACCCACAAAAGCCACTCA
>VWZS01006473.1:7533-50534 GCA_013397075.1 Rhabdornis inornatus
GGACTCCTCACGGCTTGTGATCGGGTACGGCCGGAGCCTAGCCACGGCCTGTGGTCGGGTGCGGCCGGAGCCTAGCCAGGGCCGGGGCTCCTCACGGCCCGTGATCGGGTACGGCCGGAGCCTAGTCACAGCCGGGACTCCTCACGGCCCGTGATCGGGTACGGCCGGAGCCTAGCCAGGGCCGGGACTCGTCTCAGCCAGAGCGTGGCCACGGCCGCTCGCAGGGTTTGTGTCCCTGCGCTGCGGCAGCCGCGCTGAAGGAAAACGCGCTCGTGGGCAGGCGTGTGGCTGGAGCGGGGCCCCGGGATCCATCTTCCTCTCTTGGACAGGGGCCAGGTCGAGAGGCCGCCCTGCCCGGCCCGGGAGCTGGCGGGGAGCGAGGTGGCCGCGTCCCCGCACCGGTGGGTACCGGGGCCTGCCCGTACTTCGAGAGGGTCCCCCCACAGCCCGAGGGGAGAAGCCCAAAGCGCGTTTGCCCGCTGAGCCCCAGCACGGGCAGCGCGGGGAGCCCGTCCCGGGCCCGGTGGGAGGACAGCGCAGCTGCGGTGTGCCCGGGCCGGGCCGGGCGGTTTCCTGGGTGTACCTGGCACAGCTCGTGGGTTCGATCCTCGCGTGGGCCTCTCTCGTAAGCGCTGGGCTCCATGAGCCTCTTCCAGCTTAGAATGTTCGGTGAGTCTGGTGAAGCTGGCCGATGCCCCACGGGCATCGAAGTTGATGGTGGTGTGTTTCTGTACTGATTGGCATATCGTAATTGCTCCCAGGCTGTTAATTAACACCTAGCAGTGTATTCCAATCTCGATCGTAGCTGCTGTGTGGTTTGCCTCTGTAGAATGTTGTGAGATCAAGGGGAAGGAATGCCAAAGACATCCCAAAAAAGTATCAACAGTTCTCTTCACAGCAGAAATTACAGCAAATTTCTAAATTTCATAAATTCCTGGTTAATTTTTCTTTTCTAACTTATTAGAAAAGAAATACTAAATGTTGGCAGACTAGGAAACATCTGGATCATAGAGTTAAATGTCACAGGAAGATTATGCACCGTTTCACTGATATGTTTGTTGTTATAAAATACTTCACTTTTTGAGGAGAAAAGTTCTTTTTGCCCTTAATATTTTCCAGACACTTTGGTTTATATCACTTTAGTTCTGCCCAAACAAGCATATACTTATATATATATATATATATGTGGACATACGCTCACATCTCAAGCTGTGTGTGAGCAAGGTGTGCTTGCAGCTCCCTGAGTGGGAAATGTACACTTCAATACACAGGTGTGTGTGTTTGCAGTGGGCAGGTCTGAAAATAATCTGTAAGGTAGGCAAGTTTGGAACAAGTTCAAGTGTTCAGGCAGTGAAAACAATTCTGTTGGAAAAGTGGGATTTTTTAATGCAGAGAAAAAAAAAAAAAGGACCTATGCTACTCTGGTTTAACACATAGGCATGCTTGAAAATGTTTTATGTCTGCAAAAGACCTGTGAAGAACTAGATTTGTAAATACAGTTGCAGAGCTCAGTAATATAGATACAATTATTTATATTTACCATTTTTATGGCTGGCTGATGTTGTGGCGGGGCTTTGTTTTTGTAAAGCCCTGTGGAAAATAAACCATATTTGCAGAAAAATCCTGAGGGTTAGTCTGGGCAAACAGTTTTAGTCAGCTCACTTACCACAAAGATACTTTTCCTTGTCAGTCATCAAGTATTTGCTTTAGCTTCTCTAATGTTGTTCTGTTTCTTAATTGAAACTGTTACACTTTCTGTGACAATGACTCATCCATCTATAGCTACAGTGAAATTCCAGGTGAGCTTCAAACATTATCCTTTGCTCACAATAGTTAAGTAAATGTGTGCTCTTAGTATGCTTTCGTAGGATTTTAGAGCATTTAATGACCATTCATTCATTAATCCTCATCAAAGATAGCTGAAGAAAATAAAATGTAGACAAACTTATTCTCACAGAGTCTGGCTATTTTGAACGTTAAGGCTCACACATAGTTCCCTGCATGTAAGGCACTGCAGTGCTTGGTTGGCACTATATCCTGTTAAAGGAAACCATCACACAGCATACTTCAGTTTTTGCAGGGTATTTTTTCCCCACACTGTTATAGTAAAAATAGAATATTGTGGAAGCAATCTAAAAAGTAAGCACAGAAATACATGGACAACTGGGATGTGGCACTGAAACACACGCTTCACCTGCTTATGTACAAGTTGTGCCAGGTGAGCAGTGGCTCTGGAGCTGGGTGTCGGAAGCAGCCTGATCCCTGCTGGGACAGAGCCCTTCTCACTCTGATTCTGGCTGTGTTCCTATAGCAACCAGCTACCCATGTGATAATAGACAATTCTGTAATCGTACCTTACTTTCAAATGCATTATCCAGTCTCACGATTGTTTGAAGACTTTAGTCCTGGAAAAAAATTACACTGATATTCAGTGTCTTCAAGTTATCAGCAGCAATTCACATTAGAGGCAGAAAGGCCTTTGAAGGAATAGAAACTGAACTGGAGTCAGAAGGTATAAAGGGGAGAGGAGCCTGTTGGGACAAATGTCCCTGTTTACTGCCCACACAGTATGTTCCTTTAACACAAAACGTTAAGAAGTTCCCTGGTGCCTTTCACTTAGAGCAAAAACTACTTTGTTGCCCTTGGAATAGTTTCAGTTGTGTTTGATTCCATTGTTCATGCGTATTTCCTCTGTCTTCATGGGCAATTATTTCTTTGTCTTAAAATAAAAACCCTACAACCTCCTGGACTACAACCTACACATTAAAAAATTGTTTCTTTCCGTAAGCATTTGCCTCTGTTTCCCTCTTTTTTTTTTTTTACTTCAGACTTGCACATTTCAGTTAAAAGTTTACTTTTCACATATGATGCTGCTGTGTACTTTTTCACTGTGGTCTAAAGGTCATGCCTTTGAATTCTAGAGAAGAAATTGCTAATTTCTCTCCAGTGATTTAGAAGAGAGAAGAATAAACATATTTGTATATGTAGTTTACAGGTGGAAATAAATAGGCCCCTCTAGGTAAAAACACATAATTCCAGGCTGTGAGGAACACTCAGATGTATTTAAGGGGAAATGCACTGAATTAAACCAAAATATAACATTTTGTTGGTAATTACTACCCCTTTTCTTGGTAGTCTCAACCCAGATTTACTCAAAACTGGAAAGATTCTCTCAATATGATTTCATTCCTTATGATCACCAAGTAGATGGCATTCATTCAGGAATATCCCAGAAATACAAAGTCTGTAATAGAGGTTTTCCATAATCTTATTATTGCAAATCTCCCTTCTCTTAACAGCCCTGGATTTTGGTATTACAATAATTACTTTTTGTGTTCCGGACTGACCTGTACCAAGACCAAAATCCTATTGTTAGAAATCTGAATTTTGCAGAGCTGAGGCTGTTAAAGCTTCAGAAAGCAGAAGGATTGCTGATTTTTTTTCTCAGGGCTCTGGCTATATTAAAAAAAATTAAACACAGAGAAAAAGCAATATGAATAGCTCGGCCTATTTGTTTGAAAAAGCTTATAGTTCCTAAGTGCAGAGTTTGGGTTTTCGCTATGATTAAATAATTTAAATGACAGAAACTTATCTGTTAATAGCTGATTTGTCAGAGGTAGCCTTTTTGACTAGGTGAGGAGAAAGGAAATACTGCATAGTGGTGATCGCTATTTCAGTATCGTACTGCTAATTCTAGCACTGACTCACTCCAGCCTTGGAAAGTTACAGTGCTTTTGTTCTAGCAAACACTAAGTAAAGAAAGGAACCAATCTGTACTAATAGCAAACATGCATTTTATTGTCACATTTGCCTGGAGTTCATTTGCAGGAAAAATCTAGTGCCTTTGTTCTTTCTCTCTGTGCTGCTAATAAGTCTTGTAACTAAGTATTTCCAGTTTCTAGTTCTGCATCTTCCAGAACGACTCCCCTTTATTTGCAGTTATCAAAATATCCAGGTTATCTAGCTATCTAGCATTACTTACACTGGTTTCTGGAAAATCAATTCAATTACACATGCAAACTAAATGCAGTCGTTCTTAAATGGAGGAGGACAAAAAAACCCATAATAGACAACTGTTCCCCACAACTTCAGCAGCTACTGGGTGATAGCAAAAGGAATCAGGCTAACCCAGAAATCTTACAGTGTCTGACAAAAACTAATAGATCTATGAGATATATACATCATATAATAGAAAATGAACACATGGATGATTTGTATGCTTTTACAACAAACCAAAGCTGTCACTTCTATAGGCATTATACGCCGTGCTTCTCCAGCTACTGCTGTTCACATTTCCCTGTGCAGCTTTGAGGGGAATGAGAGGTTTGGTACTTCAAGTCTGATGAACTGGTTTCATCTAGGTAGAGTCTGCAATAGCAGTGCCCGAAGATTTGATTTCCTAATTGCCATATTTTTGTTTCATGCTGTTATCAGGAAGGTGATTTTTTAAAATCAGAAACTGTTAGCAAGCACTTTCAGAATCAGCCAGCTGCACAGATAAAGGTGTGACCATTTTTGCAAGTTTCACTTTTTTGTGTGGTGTTCTGGTTAGTAGGTTGGGTTCTTCAGCAGTCACATATCAGAGTCTTCTCTTTCGTGGCTACAAAATACTGTTGATTGTAAATTTATATTTTAATGGAACCCGTACTCAGTCTGTGCTGTCATGCTGTCAGGAATTTGTTCTTCAATCCAAGCCAGCTCAGGTTCTCCAATACCAGTGTTCCATTTCACCAGGTGGTACTTTGACCATTACATGCCAAGTATGGAGAAGTATGCCATTACAGCCATGGCTTCTTGAGGGATTTGAAGGTAGAGGGACATCTTGTTACCTTTGTGACAATTCTTTGCACATAAAAATACTGTCACAAAAATGTATGCTATTTCAAAATTTAACATATATCATCCCATCTCTCCACTGTATTCCAGAGGACTGCTTAGGAGATGACCAACATATTTTAGGTATATAAAGATGACGAGATATACATTAGTGTTCAGTAGCCACAAGTCCCTTTGAAGTGAATGAAGCAGCTGAGATTACTATCTGTGACCTTCTATAGAAATATCAGAATATGGAATTAGAAGCTTTCTTGTAGGTATTTGAGTTTAAAAATATCAAATATGTCCCTGAAGAATGCCTGGTCTGTGAGGAGGCTTTTAGGTGTGTCAACCCAAAGTGTTCAGATTTCTGGAAGATCATCTAACAAAAAGAATGAACACTATACTCCTTTACAGTTGGGGTTTTTTTTAAGTATTTTATAAACATGTGATGGTGTTTGGGTGCTCTCTGGCTTTGCTCTGATGTCTAGTGATCCAATAAAAATTAGTATAGCCTTTTTTGTGAATTTCACTGGGGCTTGGCTTGAGTTTTA
Organism: Rhabdornis inornatus; assembly: GCA_013397075.1. Taxonomy (NCBI): domain Eukaryota; kingdom Metazoa; phylum Chordata; class Aves; order Passeriformes; family Rhabdornithidae; genus Rhabdornis; species Rhabdornis inornatus. Next base: position 12,903 of record VWZS01006473.1, read on the forward strand.
CCCAAGCTTCTTTAGTAATTGTATGAAACAATGCAAACTGCAAGTCTTCTAGTATCTACAGAACATGACAGGGATCTGTAGACTGCCACTGACCATTGTGGGGGTTTGCTGCCATGTGTATGTAAAATGATAGGTAAGATGAGGGCTGCAGAGTTAAAGATGAGTAAAAACAAAATAGATAAACGGATTGAAAGGAAAATGTTATTTATTGTGTGAGTATATGTGCACATATAAAATCTGGTTCAAAAGAGAACTTGTTCAGTTCTAACAAGTCTGAGCGAGAATTAATGGCCCACACCTGGGAATAAGTGGTGAATTCTCAAGTATCCAGGTTTAGTAATTGCCACACCTGTCCTATATTCCCAAAAGCATAAATGAGGCCTGCAAGGATTTAGATAGCTTAGCTTCTGAATGCACAGTGCCATGGCTCTTTTCCAAGCATCATCAGTCACCGCGCAAAAATCCCCACCCATAATTACCAGGGCATTATTTATCACAGGGTATTCTCCAGTGAAGAACTTTACCCTACTCCTATGATATCAAGAAGAGTGAATAGTTTCAGTCATTAATTTTATCCAGACTTCAAAATGGTTCAGAACAGAAGCCTAAAATAAATACCCTTCCAGAAAAGCGATGAAATTGGAGAGGCTTAGCTTTGTTTATGGTATCATGGTTTTGGAAAGATGAGGAAACAAACTGCATTCTTATAAATGCTTTATGATTCCCTGTGACCAATATGACCTCTGAAATACCATGAAAAGCTCAAGGAATGGCCATTTGAAACACAAAACTGAGAGTCTGGCACCTGGCAGAGGACAGCCCACCTGATTGTTTACTCCACCTCAATTCTGTTCATGAGTGTGAATAGAAAATTAAAATAGAAAATTATTTATCCTTGTAAAAAATATGTGGGAGGACATTTGAAGAAATGTATAAGCAATGGCAATATGTCTGTCATTGACCTCCTGCTGCTAACATCGAGGAGAATTTTGGACAAGATAATCGGTGACTGATACGTTGGTCAGGCAAGCAGACTCTATCTTTTGTCCCCAAGAGAAAAGAAGGTAAGTACTTACCTCAGCAGGGCCATCTTCCTTCCAGAACATAAATTCTTTGCATTTGGTGAGTAAACTGCTTCTAGTTCTGATGCCTTAGGATTTAGCTTTTCTATTTTTCAGATCCTCTACTGCTTTAGTGTATAACTCTAAAACTCCATAGCCTGTCAGCTACTGTTCTCCCATTTTATTCAGACATAACAATTCCTCTCTAGGCCTGAAACTCAAGGACACCTTATTGTCTCAGGCCCCAAGAGATGTAAACAAATGAATTGGGGGGGACAAACTTGGAGTAAATTACTGCATTACCTGAAGCTGTAATTGGAGGATTAACCCTGATATATAAATGGACGAAACTTATAACTGGATGAAAAACTCATGACCATTGTCCATCTTGGGTGTAGCCCCTCGGAGGCTTCTGACTGCCCAAGGTGTACTAGTGAAGGCCTTCAATAAATACCTGCTTTTATTCTCTGAATTTTGTCTAGCCTCTGTTTTAGGTAGCCACTCCAAGGCATTGGTTCTCTTGCCTCCTGAAACAGAAGTAATTTCCAAAGAAACGGGGGCACAGCTTTCTGCTTTGGCTCTGCCAACCTTCAAACTTAATGCAGGCTCCCAGAAGAACAAAGCAATTGCACTTACACTTGCAGGCATCTGAATATCTTTGTCACTGTGAACTTACAAAACACCATCTGGGTTTGTATTGAATATAAACATTGCAGACAAATTTGTAGAGAAAACACTTTGTAGCATGTTCCAGGAACAACAATGTCTGGTTTTCTCTCTTCTCAGCAGTAACTAGATCAGACTTCCCTCTGATAGGAGAAGCTTTGTGCTCCCTCCATCACTACACGTTCTTTGCATTCATGTTTGTGTACCTCAATGGCTGTAAAATTCAACTTGGCAAATCTCTGTACAGAGGAGTCTCCTCGTTCTGAGTTGTTTAGCCATCATGTGGGGGTTTCATGCATCAGACATGATTTATTTGATCGGAAGTTCTCCCACAATTAAGACACCAACTGAAGTTATCAGGAATCCTTCCCAAGAAGAGAATTCAGGCTCAGCAATATTACAACAAAGTTGATGTCATTGACTTAGAGTGGAACAACCTGTTTGCAAAAATATGGGGCCAAAGAGAGTAACATGCAAAGAAAAAGTTGATGACAGCACAGAACACTTCAAAACATTGAACCTGCTTTCACAGACTCGCAGTGCTGCATGTGCACTGCAGCCAACCACCTGCACCCAGCTGGCAGAGACTGAGACACTCTGCAAAAGCACTGCTGTCCCTGAAGTCTTTTGCTGCAGACTCAATATTTGCTGAGCATACACATTCTAAAGAGGTCTTCACCAAGGTGCATAGAATTGTAGAAAGTGCATAATGAATATGGTAAAAGTCACAATCATTTGTGCAGGTATTTGAGGCTCTCCTCCAGGGAGTACAGGCTTTGCTTTCAAGTTTCCTGCAGTCCTATTGTAAATGTGGTTTGGCAGTCGAGAAAAGGACTTTGCTTACCAGGAAAAGAGATTCTTCAAGGTATGTTTGTTTATGTGTACTTCCATATCATGTCCTCTTTTTCTTCTTGTGTGAAGCCCTTTGACATTAAGGGACTCAGCAAGTGGGACAAAGGGTCTAATGCACATGGTGGTCTTTTTCATTCCTGTGAACACAGTGAAGACAGGATGAGTGCACACAGGTATATGTGTATTCCTAGCAGGAAAATGCATATAGGCAGCACCTTCCAGAGGACTCCTGCTTTGAGAAACTTCTGCACTGCTAGCAAGGTAACATGGGATATTGTGCTTTAGTGGTGCCATAGATAACTGAAAAAACAGGTTTTCAAAACACATGCCGATGCCTTAAACACAAAAAGTTTATAACAAAATATTTCATTTGTGTGAACACTGATTTAATGTAGGGGCATATATTCAACATCAGTAGAGAGTACTGCAGCAGTCTGAAACAGCCCAAGTATCTTTGGCTTCCCTCACGTGAAGACTGTAGCTCTCAGTCACCTCATGCTATAGCAGAACTGGTAGCTCAGTTATGGAAACTGAAGAGCTGCATGCTTTCACTTTCTTTTGGAGTGGTTTTTAATAGATTTCTGGAAAGGTTTTCAGTCCACTTAAAATTTGGTAAGTCACACATTCGGATACTTGCCCACCAGATGGATGTGATTAAAATGTGTAGATCCAAGGACTAAGAGGTATTTCAGTGCTGCAAGGGAGATTTGACTGTGAAACAAATAGGCAAAGGGCACTGGGGCAAAGCACCTTCCTGAAGACTGAGTTTGCAGTTGCTATGTCACAACATCTGAGCTCTTCCTGCAGTGTTTTCTGCAGCTTGAGCATAAAGCATTTCTTCTTAACAGGAACACATATATTTATATGGATTGTCTTCCATTAAACACTGGCACTACGTTTTGCATATCCAGTGGAAACAGCAGCTGAACTTGCACAGCTATGTACAAGGGACAACTGTAGTCAGGAGTCCCACAGTGTCTTCAACTTCCATAAAAGAGAAGGGAATGGGAGCCTCAGACTTTATCAGTGACATCCTGAGCTGGGTAAGTCATGTTTATTTCAGTTTATTAAAAAAGGAGAAAAGTAATTCCCATGTGGTCTAGACCCTACCATAGATGCAAATGATCTCTTGATGACTTAAATTAAATGTAAATGGTCCATAAGCCCTGCACTTAGTCACACAAATACTTCCATCTACTAAGCCTTTCTAAAATGACCCAGAACATTCATGCTGGTGGGGGATAGCCCCTTTCTAAATGGAAAATACTGACCCACTATCAGCTGTGCTGTCTTACCCCACATAAATGCCAGCTGTGTGGGCTGTGGTTACTGTCAGCAGTTGTTTCTCTGACAGGGAGCAACAGGGTTCTGTGCCAAGTTACACTTTCCTGTCCTTGTCTTTTGTAGCTGAGTGTCAGATTGCAGACAGCCAGTATGAATTCAGCCTTCCCATGCTATGGGTTCTGTGCCACACAGCTTTTTAAATCATCATAGTCTTTTTAAAGTCATATATTTTAGTAAAATAAAAGCAAGAGCTATAGCACCCAACATTAAAACATGTTGCATGAATTCTTTTTAGAATCGTGTAACTGATGTAATTAAAAATCTGGGATTTTTGCCCTCTTTGAAGAGGACAGAAGTTATTTTTCTGAAATTAAATTTTAGCTTGCCAAGTTGAATTTCACTTTATATTTACCACATTCATGTCATAAATGTGAGCAGCTTGTACTGCTCGTATTCCCCATTAATATAATTATGTAACATTAATATAATCTTGGTGTATGTCAAGGAATGTAGGATTTACACTCATATTAATATATTACATGTAATTTGATTAAAATTGGCATATAGCATAATTGTTTAGTCTTGAAAGAATTATTCAAAGTGAATAATTTAGAGTCCAAAACCTTATTCCTATTTCCTATCTTTAATTACAGCAGAAAAGAAATAGACATTTTGCTGCATGGGAGCCCATTTCATTTTTCATTTGTTTGTTCATTTTTTACTTGGAAACACAAGTCTTTTGCAAGGACTTTTTGTTCTGAATTAGAAACCTCTCAGCCCTGGGCTCTTGCTGAATGATTAGCCTTGATTATACTTAGCTCCACTATTAAATATGGCCAGGTAAGTCACATGACATTGTTGCTCAAATGCTCATAAACAATTTTCAGCATTGTTTATGAGCATTTAGATACCAAATCTTGCAAAAATCTCGTATTGTCACTGGCTTTTTACTTTCTGAAATATTATTGCAAACAAAATAATTTTCTGATTCCATAAAATGAGTAAAAAATAGAATGACTTCCATCAAAATAAATCTCCTGATTGTATTTGTATGAATTCTGATAATATTTATTTCAAGTATTCTGTAGCTCAGATGTGAGCTGCCTTTAAACACTAAGCAGAAGGAATGGTTTATTCCAAGCATCATCATTTGAAGTAGCCAGCCCTGTTTTCCTCCAAAATTTTGAAACTTTGGATTCTAGATTTTTATCGGTCTATGATTCTGTCAGGAAAACCCTACTGACCATTAGACTCGCTTGCTTTGTGATTAACTCTTATTTCACTTAAGTTTAAGACTTGTTTTACCTAAAGTATAAAATTCCAGTTTGGACAAAAAAAATGTAAATATGAAGGTCTTGAGGAACTCATGCAGTGGTGAGTAAAGATTCTATTTCTATTAACAGGACTGTCATGTTGAATGTTACTATGGGCAACTTCTCTTCCAGTGAAGGCTGAGAAGTCGGAATAGGCGTTATCCCAGCAGGCACGAGTGCCAGGCTCTTTCTCTGGATGTTTTCAAGGGACGTTGGCAATCCCTGCAGGAAAGGAAAGACCGTATCTCGTGTCACCTGCCAGTGGCTTCAGGAGAGCTGGTGCTGTCCTGAGCTTGCTGCAGCTGAGTTCCCCTGGCAGTGTGCCACAGATGGAACTTCAGCACTGCCTGCTGGCTCCAAAGCATGAGCTGCCTCTCAGGGCTCATCTCTGTGCAGGGGCTTCTCCTAGGAGAGTCAAGGGAATTCTGATGCCAGCCGTGCCACAGTGATTAGCTTGAAACTGATAACAAAACTGTGATCCTTTTCAAGCAAAGATTGCCTCTGACTTGATTCCTCTGTGCACCTGTTGCTCCCCCGTGCTGGTGGTTGGTTTGATCACGGCTTGGATTCCTTGGTGATGTCACCGAGTGACTCCAAGAACTTTGCTGAGCTTCCTTCCTTCCTGAGCTCCCTTTCCTCTTGCTGCCATTGACATTTTTTATTTAGTTGGCCAGCTCTTGCTTAGATTACTCATAGCAGTAATCCCTGGGCTAATAGTGGGATAATTAAAGAAAACTGAATTTATCTCAACAGGGATGTCAGATTTTTAGATAGAAGATGGCATCTGCTCTGAGCAGTAAAATTGCTTCCTCTTAGAGTCAATAATTACAGAACCTAACATTTTAAAATATGAGTTGAGTGTGCTCCCAAAGCTTTCTGCCACTGAAGTTGAGTGCTTTATGACATTAATAAAAGAAGGTTTGCACCAAAAGTATATTATCTTCATATTTTAAAATCTTAGTCCTTAATTCCATAGGTACTTTGAGCAGCAAATATTTGCAGGCTGGCAATAAAAACTATGAGGTCATGGGTTATCCCAGTGTCTGACCAGCAAATCACACAATAGCTTCACTGTAAGAGCAGGGGAAAAATCCCTTATCCATACCATATCCTTGAGTTCTGTCAGGGCTCTCATGCTGAAGTCTGACGTGGATTTAGCAATGTCTTCATCTGTGAAACAACAGCATGAGGCTTTCAGATCCATTTTGTACTATAGAATGTAAACTTTTACCACTTTTTTACTCTTTAGCCTAATCTTGATCATTGTAACAATCTCTCCTAAAGGGGAGTAAGTTGGACAAGAACACAGAATTTAGTCCATGCCAAGGACTAAGTTTCATGACAGGATGTGTCATGTACTAAAATACATAATGAAGAAATGCCATGACTATTTTTATCAGCTGATCTTTCTCTTAATTTCCAGTCCCATTGCTCTCACTTTTTGTATCTTCTTCTGACTGTACATTCTTTGTGCAGCAAAGCATCTCTTTCTGTACTTCTAGAAAATGCTTAACATTTTTTGATATTTTTGTCATATATATATTTTTTTTTTTTTCAGAAACTCAAAAAATAATGTCTACAGTGCAAACTACTTATAAAGAGTGATGAAGCCTGAGACATGCTGTCTCATCATTTTTTGTGCTTTTTTGAGAACAGCAAAATTTAACTTCTAAGTCAGTGGAAAGATTCCTCATTACTTAAGCAGTCTTCTCAAGCACTAGCTCAGTTTTGTAGATGTACCAGATGATTCTCGAAACCAGATGATTCTGGATTGACTATGGGCTGCCAAAGTTATGCTTAAAAACAACCTTTACATTAAAAGGACAAGTATGAATAATGTTGCTGAGACACAGGTATAAGAAACAAACAAGGGGATTTTCTTCTTTGTGATTCAGTGTTCATATAGGTGTGCTTTGAAACCAGTGCAGTTGTTTGGCCTTAGATGCCAGTTTGGGTAGTATTGCAAATTGCTGTTTTATGGAGAAGCTCATAATGTACTTTGGGTATCAGAGTGAATTACTCATGCAAGTGAGGAGATGCTACTGCTCTAACTAGCAGGATTTTGGTAAATGCTGATGCTAACCCAGGTGTGCAGTCCTGCTGACAAGACTATTAAGCTGCTGTCATTTCAGCATCTAGTTTTAGGTGCAGTTTAGGACATTGAGATTTGTAAATCTAAGCTTCCTGCACAGCTTATGTAGGCACTTTGAGAGCATCTTAATTAAATGCCAGAAGTTGGTGTCACCTGAGTGGAAAATTTAAAAAGTATAATTTTTCTGGCTTTACAAGGATTTTAAATCTCTGGGTTTGGACTAGCTCTTATATAATGCCATGAACATTAACTTGCCAAAGTCTAAGAGCCATAATGTTCAGAGAATATTTTGAGAACTCCTCCCTAAAAGCATAGTTGAGAATTGAGTTTGGGGTAGAATACCCTTTTACTGTTCTGCTGCATAGTTTGTATGCCAGGTAAGGGTCTGCACAGGTTCCTACTGAGATCAATGAGAGTCTTCAGTCCAGTAGACTAGGGCTAGGGTCTAGAAGAAAATAAGCTGTATTTTGTATATATTTCTTTAAGCATACAATGGCAAAAATTAAAAAAAGAATGATATTTTCTTGGCAGTTCACCTCCGAGATAAATTTATTTCAGAAGAAAAAAAAGCTGATGTATTTCCATTTTAAAAACCAACAAACAAGAAAGCAGTGTATGAAAGGATTTCCTTTGTAGGAATGTAGTGGTCAAACTTTTGCATGCTCATTGTTTATATTAGCAGGCTGGTATTAGGGCATAGGAGAGATTAAATACTCAGCTTTGTTATGTATTTCTTGCATGGCCTTGGCAAGTCCTTCCATCTCACAGCTCTCTAGCTATGAAATAGAGTAATAAACCGCTCCATTGTCCAGGAACATGTAGCATGATGAGCCATTCATGAGGAGAGAAACCATTGAAGTTTGTAAGGTAAAGACAAAAGATTGGAAGTTCAGGTGTGAAAGAAAGGAGGTTATAATTTAATCAGAGGTGAAAGACTAAAGAGAGAGAGAATGGATGATTGTGGGTAGGCCAAATACTGAACAAAGGGATAACTGATGCATTGGAAGACTGCTGTTAAACATTGTAACATCATTTGTGGAAGACTTAAGGCAAAGGTGATGGCCTAGTACTGCAGAAGAAAACAGTACCCTGAGAGGTGAGGAGCAACAGTATCACTTGTTTGGTTTTTTTTGTTGTTGTTGTTTGGGTTTTTTTGTTTTGTTTTGGTTTGTTTTTTTTTGTGGTATTTCAACTATATGTTCTTTGGAACAGGACTTAATCCTGTATCTGAAAAACATCTGCAGTGTTTGGGGCACTGTGGATGTGGTCAGTGAAATATGGTCCTAATTATAAGAGAGGAACTGTGTATGCAATGGCTCATTAACCATGCAAAGATTGTGAATGGATAAGAAACAACTTCACAGACTGATTGGTGCAAGATTACAGGTGACAAGCTGGAAACAGATTGGGCTGTGAGGGTCATTTGAATGGAAGTGAAAAATGCCCTCGGTCACCTAGCTTGGAAATTGCAAAGGACAGCTCACAGTAGAAGAGCCAGAAGTCAGTACACAAGGATAGCAAGAACTGAGGACATGGTCATAGACCCCCTGAAAACAAGGGGAACAGTACAAAAAAAGAAGAGAGAGATAGCATGGATTTGTTTTGGTTCACCTTGGAGCTGTGTTTCTCCAAAGGAGAAAAGCTGTAATGATAAGTCATTAAATCATCTGTTGTTGGACCAAAATGCATATTAAAAAATGATAAGCAGTCCCCAGCTGCCTTTCCCAGCTGAAGGGAAGGTTGATTTGTGAGACACCACTGTATGCTGATCTACAGGCCTGCAAGGCTTTGGCATATAAAGTCTCTTCCTCTGAAAATTGTCATGTGTGGCAACTTTTATGTGGAGTATCATGTGTCTCCTCCCTGGGGCAGAAAACACAACAGGAGAGGGGAGAAGTTTGTGTTTCAGTGTACCACAACAAGTAAGATGGTAGATTGCCAGCTCTTTATTTGCACAGGAAACCACTGCTGCTCCATTCCTGCCTACTCCTCAGGTGCACTCAGGACGCAGCTGAGGAGAATATCCTCTTGTCACTCCAAGGCAGCTGTCCCATCCTTTCTGCTCCACAGTGCCCATCCCTTCTTCCCCCCAGCAGTTCTGCAGGTGGGAGAGAGGAGAGGTTGGGCTGTTGCTGCCATTAACCCCAAGAAGTTTTGCGTGCAGACTCCTGCCTGGAGCTTTGTCAGTAGCAATGAAATATTCTGGTTTAACAAGGTAGTAAAATAAATGTGCAGTTGCACTCTGGTTCCTAACAGGGCTGCCACATGCTATGTTGTACACAAAGTGCCAGGCTGTTGGATCAGCAAGCAGAGCACCATCCTGCCCACAGCCTGCAGAGCCAGCCTGCATCCCATAGCCAGTAACCTACAGGAGTGAAAGACCTGAGAACAACACAGGAGCAGAGTTCAGATGAAATAAAGAGACTTCAGCGTTCCAGTGCAATAAAAACTCTTATAGTCACAAATGCACTTAGTTACATTCCTTCACAGTTATGTTTTTTCTGTTCTGTTTCCTCCCCTAAGCAGAAAGGAGCGCAGCTGACTCGGTATAGATGACTCTTGCTGCTGTTTTGAATTGTGGAACACTTTACTCGCCCTCCCTGAGCTTCTGGACAGCAAGATCTGCTTTGGGATGGAAGAATAGCACCCTCAAGAGTTGACAGCACTGCTTCAGGGAGCCATAGTGTGCAACACACATCCTTCCTCTCTTAGTTAAATCAGCCCCCTGCTTCATGTAACTTAAGCAACAAGTTTTCTCTTTAATATTTGAAATATTTGATATCAATCACTATTGATATGAATGTGGAAATAAGCATTTGTGCTTGTTTGGGGATGATCCAGTTCTAAATATTTTATTTGTCTTCAAACAGGGAGGGAAAATAAAAAGACAAAGATATGTCTTTTTGATAAGGCTGGGAACTTCATTTTATACTATATTGAAATAATTTGAACAGGAATTTAGGTTTCTGTGTAAAAATAGAAGACTTAAAAGTTCTTAACTTAGATAAAAGTGGTCTATGTAAAAAAAAAACAACCAAAACTGAGCAAACCAGTCCTTAAATTGTGGGGACTTGTTCGTTAATTACAGTAATTAGGAATGGAATCTTATCCTAAACGTTCTGATTTACTTTAATTTTTTTTTAATATGTAGTTAGGCCTTAATTTCAGAATGATTATAAAATGTGAGTGTTTAAAGACTAGAGAGACATAGGTATTGTTATTAAATCACAAACTTAGTGATACACTTCTGCTTACACTTAGTTATCCTGCTGCTGTTTCATGCAGCACTGACTTTTTATTTTAAATGTTCATGGCGTATTCCTGTTTCTGCTGACTTCAGAGTCAGACAAGGCCTCTTGAAAACTGAGCATAAACTGCTTACCAGCTTTTGTTCCAGACGATATTTCTCCTAACAAGCAATAAGTCCAGCTCTGTGCTTGTCCCATTTCTGGAAATGGGTTCACTTGAGAAGAACAAGCTGGACTTGGACAGTTGGGTGTAGTCAGGGACATTTTACTCTCCACTCTGAAACACCTAAAACTCACTCTTGTCACAGACCTGAGGCTTTTCCTCTGTACCAGTACTTTGTTCAGAATTCTTATGAGTGTTTTTGTGGTTTAGACAGTGCTGCAGCTCCCAGTGGAAGCAGCCCTGTGAGGCACTGCTACGGCATTGAAACCAAGACATATCATTTTAGAAAATACTGACTGCGTGTAAAAACAATTTAGGATTAATTTTTTTTCAATTGATAGTGAAAAGGATACTCTGTTATCTGTAAATTAATGTTTCCCTGCTGTAATTACAGAATCCATTCTCCTGAGAGGATACTGGAGCATGCCAATTGACTCTGCTGGCCTTGCATTTGCTCATGAAACTGAAGTTCACACCTGCATTGTGTGAAACAAAAACATGGGGTTTTAGTGCATTGTCATTTTTGCTTCCTGTTGAATCCTTTGTCAGTGGTTTTTAATTGCAAGAAATCTGTCAAACCCTTTCTGAGGTATTTATTGTCACAAGTTTCTGTTTTACTAGAACACTCAGAACTAAGAACTGCATCTTTTTTTTTTTACCTCCAGACATCAATCTGTGTTTGATTCATTTTCCCTGCAGATCTTTCTGCAGCAATTTTAAGCCCGCACCTACTCTAGTGTGCTTGGCTTGTCCTGTCAAAGGGACCTTCAGGACCAGGAGAGCCAAATCTGGTGGACTGCTCAAGGTGCACCTGGGTGCTGTGCAAGTCGGACTAGACACATCCATTCTGCGCACTGCGAGTGATGACAGCCAGAGGAATTCTGTGCATCCTCACCCCTCCCGAACTGGAGTTGGAGACGGAGGCTCCTGGGGAGGCTGTGGCCTGTACACAGAGCCACATGCAGGAGCACACCCCGGACACGGCAAGCGGTGGCTGGGATACGCAGCTCCTCTCCAGTCCCGCGCTTGCGGGAACACCGATCGCCTCCAAAACCCGCAGAAAAAGGAGGCTGGGAAGGCTGCTGGCGGGGCCGGGCACACACCCGTGTGAGTACAGGGGAACCTGGCCACTGCAGCGCTGCGCTGGAGGGTCCGGGCCCAGCTGCGGCCGCTGTTATCCCGGGTCAGGATACCCGGCACTGGTCGAGATCGTTGAGTGTGCGTTTGGGGAAATCCATCATTAAGTTTACCTGCTCGATTCGTGCGGGGAATGAAGCGGCCCGCAGGTGACCCGGCTCGGGCTGTTCCGTGCAGACGGGGCAGCTCCTCCGGGACCGGCGGTACCGCCGGACACGGCAGGGCGGCCCGGCCGATCGCCTCCGAGCAGCGGAGCCGGGGAGCATCCGCGGCCACCGAGCTCTGCGCCCCTGCCCGCCGGGCGCCATCCCGGACAGGTCCTGGCGGCGCTCGGGGCCGGACTCCGCGGGTCCCGCTGTGACCGGGAGAGCCCGCCTGTGAAGCCGGGCCGCGGTGGAATGCGGGGCGGTCAGCCTCGGGCGGCTGCTGCGAGCCCGACGGCTACAGAGCTCTGCCGGCAGGTAACCACCGCCAGGGAGGCAGCGCCTCGGGTCCCTAACCCGATGGGGCGAATATTCCCGACTGGCCAAATATTTGCAAGTATGCGCGGATGGTGAACTTTGAGACTGCCTGCGAAGCGCGGCCGGGGAGCGCTGTGCCGCAGCTCTGGGCGCAGAGGCGGCGGCGGGCGGTGGAAATGGACCGGCCGCGTTCGGCCGCTCTGCCCCGCCGAGCGGCCCCGGCAGCGCGGGCGCAAAGTCCCCGCGCCGTTCCCCCGGGCCTCTTATCAGCGCGGAGCTCCCTTGGCCGGAGTCACCCTGCGCTCAGCGCCCGCCGAGCGGGAGAGGGGGGAAAAGGGGGGGGCGAGGAGTGCGGGGCGCGCTCCCCGCGGTGCGGCGGCTCCCGGGGGCGGCGGCAGGGCGGCTGTGCCCGGCCGGGGCACTGGGACCCGGCTGCGCCGCGGTCAAAGGTTCCCAGCAGGAGGTTGGACACTAGAGGGCGATCCCCGGCCCTGCTGCGGGCTGTATATATACGGCACACAGGACTGCGGCAGCCCACTAGCAACAGGGCAGACAGCGAGCGGAGCGGGGCTGGGCCGGGCTGGGGGACGGGCTCCGGGCGCAGCGAGCCGTGCCGTGCCGTGCCGTGCAGCACCGTGCCACGAGATTGTTAGAGCCGCTGCCGTCCCGTTCGAAACCTGGATTGCAGGAGCCCTTCACCATGTCCGGCAGACTGTAGTTGCTTCATGGAGCAAGCCAATTTCTACGAGGTCGATTCCCGGCCCCCGATGAGCAGCGGCCAGCACCACCAGCTCCAGACTCCCCTGCCCGGCAGCACCTACAGCTACAGAGAGGCTCCCTCGGCGGCACCTGCTGCGGGCGGCGCGGAGCTCGGCGACATCTGCGAGAACGAGAACTCCATCGACATCAGCGCCTACATCGACCCAGCCGCTTTCAACGACGAGTTCCTGGCCGACCTCTTCCAGCACAACAAGCAGCAGGAGAAAGCCAAGGCCATCCTGGCCGGGGATTTCGACTTCCACACCATGCACGGGGCGGGCGCCGCCGCCTCGGCGCCGGGGCACCAGCCGCAGCACCACCAGCAGCCGCTCTTCGGCTGCGTGGCCGGCTACATGGACGGCAAGCTGGACCCCCTCTACGAGCGCATCGCCGCGCCGGGCTTGCGGCCGCTGGTGATCAAGCAGGAGCCCCGCGAGGAGGAGGAGGTGAAGTCGGCTGCCCTGTCGGCCCTCTATCCCCATCACGCCCCGCAGCAGCACCCGTCCCACCTCCAGTACCAGATCGCCCACTGCGCGCAGACCACCATGCACCTCCAGCCCGGGCAGCCCACGCCGCCCCCCACGCCCGTGCCCAGCCCGCACCATCCGCACCACCCGCACCCTCCCGGCGGCCTGCCCGCCGCGGGCACCCTCAAGATGATGCCCTCGGACCACCGGAGCAAATCGAAAAAGACAGTGGACAAGAACAGCAACGAGTACCGGGTGCGCCGGGAGCGCAACAACATCGCGGTGCGCAAGAGCCGGGACAAGGCCAAGCAGCGCAATGTGGAGACGCAGCAGAAGGTGCTGGAGCTCACCACCGACAACGAGAGGCTGCGCAAGCGGGTGGAGCAGCTCACCCGGGAGCTGGAGACTCTGCGGGGCATCTTCAGGCAGCTGCCCGAGAGCTCGCTGGTGAAGGCCATGGGAAGCTGCGCCTAGCGCCGCTCCGGGACCTGCCGGGCTGCCCTGCCCGCGCATAGATACTCTGTACCGGCGAGCGCGGTGTGCCGGGGGGAGGGGAATGGGGGGGCTTGTTTTGGTTTTGTTTTGTTTCGTTTGTTTTTTATCAATACACGACCTATACAAGAAGCCAGGCAGCTCTAGTATTAAAAGGTTTGTGCCTTAGAGATGACACACGAGTAAGCTGAAAACATGGTGGGTTTTCTAAGGGGAAAGGCAAGGGGAAGAAAGAATTAAAAGACCACGTGTCTTCACAGGGTAAATAACAGTAATAATAATAATAACAACAACAACAGTAATAAAGCACACATAGCAACCCAGATGTGCCTTAAAAGCTGGCTGCAGGAGCTCTGGGGCTTACTATGCCTTCCAGCCTTGCAGGGTGCAAGGAGAGGGAATGAGGGACGTGCAGGCTTGAGGGTTGGGGTGTCTGGGGTGTCCTGCCAGACCCCTTCCAGCTGGCCTTCAGTGCAGCAGGCAGGAGCAGCTTTGGGGAAGTCAGCGATGAGAAGAGGACTTGAGGCTGAGAGATGTGCAGCACTGGATGCCCGTCAGGAGCACTGAGGTGTGGGGCAGCCTCCAGACTGCTGCCAGGACTGTCGCAGCCTGGCTGGGCTGCCTCTGCCGAACCCTGGCCCCTACCTTGGCTGGGAGGGGGGCAAAGGGCCAAAACTGCTGCAGGACCGATGGACAGCCTGGGACTGATGGAACAGCAGCTTGCAAGAGTATGGTGAGCTCTCTCCTTTGAAAGAAAGAGCAGCAATGTCTTGTACTGTATGTCACGACGTGGCGAAGCACAAATGAATAAATACCTATTGATGCGGGTATTTACTATGAACTTTCAGTGTATTTTGCTTTATTCCAGAACATTTAGCTCTTCTCCAAGTCTCTGTCCTCCCAAACTGTGCCTCATGTAATGTGAAAGCCATTCCGTGTACACTAGTTATACTTTATTGCCTTACTTAGATCTTTGCCATCACACAACTTTCTTATCTGGTGACAGAGACTATGCCCTTGTGCTGCAACGTTATTTTATTATTTGTATGGGTGGGTGAGTATGAATGTATGTTGCCTTCTTCACATCGTCCTGTACTGGCTGCTGCCTCCCCACCTCAAGGCAGGAATACCTGGAACGGAGCGTGGGTTGTGGGGCTGCAGGATGCCTGCAGTGGGGCAAGGAGGCTTGTCCCTGGTGCTGCTGCACCTTTGGACTCTGGAGCTTCTCCCAGAGTGAGAGAAAAATAAACAAACAAACAGGCCCCCTGGGCATTCTGGTAGCCATGCAGAACATTTCTTCCTTGTGTCGTAGCTGCATAACAATTTGTCTAACTGAAGTAAGTCTTGACAAGAGAGAACAAGGTGGATGGAGCTGTTTGAAAGCATGACAGTGAGAGCATAGTGCTGGCAGTGTGTGTATGTGTGCAGTGTGTGTGTGTATGGTATGTATACATGTATGTATATGCACACACATTGGTGGGTCTTTTTTTTAATTTGGGGGGGAAACTGCATATAAAATTTGTCGGAAGTCCTGGTTACCTTCATAAATAAACAGCATATATTCTACCATAACCATCCGCCTCTCTGCTTGTTTCCAGTCCTTCTCCTGTAACAGGAGTGCGAAAGCTCTCCTCTTCCTCCAGACCAGCAATCCAGCTCTCCACTGACTTCTGCATCCCCTGCCAGGGCTGGTGACTGAAACACGCTAATGGAGTG
Organism: Rhabdornis inornatus; assembly: GCA_013397075.1. Taxonomy (NCBI): domain Eukaryota; kingdom Metazoa; phylum Chordata; class Aves; order Passeriformes; family Rhabdornithidae; genus Rhabdornis; species Rhabdornis inornatus. The sequence goes on from VWZS01006473.1 coordinate 28,614, forward strand.
CAGCTCCCCGGTTTTCGCCCCAGAGAAATAAGTACACGGTTGCCTTTAAGAGAACGGCAATTTCCTAAACGCTTGCGGTGGCAGATGTGTGCCCGTGAGTCACCCCTCGCTTCACCCTTCACCCCGCCGCGGCCGGGCCGGGGACCTGCGGGGACAGGCGGCCGGGAGGGATGAGGGAGGAACCGGGAACACGCAGCCCGCCCGCCGCCCCGGGCCCGGCCGGCCGGGCAGCCGCGGGTCTCAGCGGGGCCCGGGGGCAAGCCCGGGGCACGGCGGGGCCTGGCGGAAAGAGGCGGCGGGCACGGCCGGGCCCNGAGGTGGCGCGGGAGCGGGCGGCGATGGGGGCGGGAAGGGGCAGCTGTGAGGGGGAGGTGGCTCCGCCTGGGCCGTCCCGTCCCGTCCCGTCCCGGAGCTGCCCCGTGGGGGCGGCCGGCCCTGAGGTGAAATCACCCCGGTGTGTGGCGCAGTGCCCGGGCGCCCTGTGCGGGGTCAGCGGGGTCTCGGGGCGCCGCCCTTCTCTCCGGCGGGACTCGGTGCCCGGGCGGGCGGCCGGGCTGGGCTGGGGCTGCTCCTCAGGCGAATGAGGGAGGGAAAGCTGCCCCTAGCCCTGGCTCTTCAGCAGCGCCTGTGCCGACCTTCCCGGTGAGGGGGATCCACCCGCGAGCGCTCACTGCTCCGTGGTGTGCCCATCGCCCTCATGGTGTGTATGGCCAGCGCCGCACATCACAGCAGAAATTAAACACCCCGGAGAGACACAATTGGATGCATAAGTGTGTGATCCGGCGGTGTGCGAGCCATGGGGGGAGATAGGGCTCGGCCTGGTGCAGGTGCATCCCCAGTGCTGCCGGGCCCTGCGCTGGACCGGGCAGCTCCGAGGGGCTTCGGGGTTCGTGTGGGCCATAAGGGAAGGGAAGGGAAGGGAAGGGAAGGGAAGGGAAGGGAAGGGAAGGCTGCTCTTCTGAAATCCACTGTGATGAGAGTCAGCAAGCACTCGCTGCTTGGGGTGGTGAAAGATGAATGCAAATCGGGATCAAGGATTTCACTTTTCAGTTTAATCTAAGTTGTGGGGTCCAGAGCTAGTAATTTTTCAAGGAGAGAGTTAAGATCTAGTGGTGCTGGGCAAAAATAATGACTTTTACTTGTGCTTCCTTCCTTCCCCTGCCCTGCAGAGCTATACACCCGTCGGGTAGGATGTGCCTTACTGAGTAATGCTGTCCAACGTGTAAAGTGGGGAAATGCTGTTATCATTTGAGCAAAGATTATTGCAGGGTATATGTGGGAGGGACTGTAATCTAGTTGTTAGAGCATGGGAATACAGTCCTGGTTGTTTGAGTTACATTCTGAACTGTGACTCACCGTGTGTGTGTGTTTGGTTTCAGCAACTCATTTATGGCCTCACAAAGCAGATTTTTCCATTAATTTAAATGAACTGTAGATTAAACTAGTCTTCAGTGGCAGAAGAATCAGCCATTCTGTCATTCAACAGTAAGATCACCTGTCTACCACATAGGTGTTTCAATGGTTATATAAACACAGAATGCCCTGGAATAGTACGAAGGGTAAATTATTGATACCATAAAAGTGTTTAGAGATACTTGCCTTAAACACAGTGCCAAAGTGAGCAGCATTCTCTAATCCTAACCCTAACTGTAGGCTGAGCCCTCGACAAGGCCCTCAGTCATGGCTTAGACTAAACAGTTCTCACAGCACGGAGCTTTTTGCAGTCTCAACGTGCTCTTTGCTGACTGCCTTTTCCTTTGGCAGCCCCGTCCCAGCCCTTCCCAGCTGCAGATCTGCATTTTCTCTTCCTTTCAAACCAAACCCTTACCCTGGGACACAGCTGAGCCTTCAGAAAGTCCCTAAATCATTGCCCAGATGAAAAAAGTTCTGAAAGCAGCGTGTCCAGGAACGTGTGCCTTAGCAGCAGGGTCAAAGCCTGCAGTCCTGCAGTGCTCCAGTCTCATACATGACCCCATGCATTGCCCATTTCAGCAGTATTTAGGCATGTACTACCCAAGCTGGATGGTGGAAAGGATTTTATGCACCGTCCACTCCGAATATCACAGGACAGTTGGAGCTGGAAGGGACCTCTGGGGGTTGTGTGGAGCAGCTCACTCCTATGAGCACAGCTGGCAGTCTGTGCTGCTGCAGAGGAAGGCAGGCAGCAGTGGGCACACACAGGTAAGCGACAGGACCATGAGCAGGGACTGTTCTTACATTGGCACTTCCACTCATCCCCCTGCACACAGGCATCCCTCACCAAGACTGCCTGACGTGGGCAAAGGCTTGATCATCTCCAGCTCTGGGAGGGTGCTGTGGGTGTATGTACTCGGCAACATTTATCTTCGTGACTGCTGGGTGGTTTTTTGGTTTTCCCACTGAGCTTGTTCCTTTTATTCACAGCACTGCTGCAATGCTTCCAAGCCTTTGCCTATCCTGCTGCACTAGTGGGACTGTGCAGTCCTTCCTTCTCCACCCCTGCCCCTCACCAGTCCCAGCCATGGGGCTGGGGACATGGAGGGGGTGAGGCGGGGGGTTGGGCACTGACTGAGAGGCTGAGCAAGTAATCACATGTTGAGGATGAAGGGAGTAGTTGTCTTCTAGCACTGTGTACAGAGTTGAGAGATTGCTCATGACCATGGCAAAGTCCTGCAGCAGTCTGGGGGTGGTGGAGGAATGTCATGATTTCTCAGTCTTTTATTTTTTATTGCTGTCACAAGAGAATTACCCCTGAGGAGCTTTCCTCATCTACCTGCTTCAGGAGTTTGGAGGAAAGGAACAAATTTCTACACTGAAGTGGGGCAGTGAGAGATGCTTTGCTGGTAGGAGAAAGCAGGTGTTTTGTGTTTACTGATTTGGATTTATTGGTTGAATTGGCTTTGACCCAATTCAGTGGTGAAAAGAATGGCAAATGTCTGAGTAAAGGGTGGAGAAACAGGCCCACTGCCCTCTTTTGGTATAATGAAGTTAAAAATTACATTTTATACATTGACATCTCTGTTTTTGGGTGTGTCTTTCTTCCCCTGTAATGAAATACATGTTTATACACATGAAATTGCATACAAACACCACACAAGTACCAGTGTTACAGTGTGGTTTGCTTTATCATACATAAAATGCATACTGCATTTTAAAGCCAAGACTTAGTAATAATAAGCATATCACAAGAATCTTCGAAAGAACCAGAAAGTCTGTTCAGATATTCCTTCCAGTCTGTATTCTACTATTATTATTTTATGGTTCTACTACTCAGTTATGGATCTAAAGAGAGAAAATCAGCCCACATCTCGAAGAGTTTACACCTTTGGTGGAAAATGAGCATATGCTAAGCTGATTGAACACCTGCACATCCACATTAACCCAGTCTGTGTATGTAGCCTGAAATGAAAATCAGCTATTTGGAATACAGATATTTTTATGTCCTTTCCATTATTAGGTTGCTCCTCAGGTTACCCCTGGTGGGGCAAAGGCAGTATGTTTACACTACCTTTACTGCCAAGTACCTTGCTAGAGCCTTCCACAAACTCCCTCCCTGTGCAGGAGGAATGGGCTGATGCCTTCAGGACTACATGGGTATGCCTCTTTAATTGGAAGGGAATCCTCACAAAGGGAATCTGATTCATTTACTCTCAGTAAGTGCAATTTTCTTAGTTTAACACCATCCTATTTTACTGCAGTATTGCATCTTGCCTCTGAAATTAATAGTCTACCACAGAGAAAGACAGGTCTGGCAGAATGGAAGTTAGGCATTATATTATCCCATGAGTCACATACATGCAGAGAACCAAACAAGTGTCAGCCAATGGCTTTGAGCCCAAAATATGTCAAAGAGGAGATGAGTATCTTCATTTGTATTAAGTAGATAGAAGGCTTGTTGCCCTTCCCATTAGACAGGTTGGAGTTCTGCCATTGACTTCAGTGGGAACAGGACTGGGCTCATGTGGTAGAAGCTGGCTCTGGTTACCTGCACTGACTGTATTTTCTGTGTGGCAGGGCAACTTACATTTTAACAACAGTTCTTGTAGTCAACAGAGAGTTTTGAGACCTCCCCTAGTTTTAGGCATGACTTTATTAGTTTGATGACTTCTACGAAACGTGAGAGTGCTCAGTAGAAGGCAGCAATGAATGCTTTTCTGAGTGCAGCTTCACTGACAAGCAGAGAGGAATTAGCATAGAGCTTTTTCTGAGAGGGGTTTTGTGATTTTAGTTGTTTACATTTAAAATAAAGAACCACATTTAGGAATTAACCCCACTTTAGACATTCAAACCACTTTGGCAAAATAATTTTGAAGTTAGGGAAAACCTTGGCTGAATAGATTCCTCAAAATGTTTCAGAACTTTCTTGAATACTGTGGAAATTTTGTGTCTCAGTTTTCTGCTCTCACTCTGCAGCTCCTAATGCATCTGGCTGTAGACTTGCCTCAACAACCAAATGAATCTTGAGCTGCTATTACATATTGGATCCACCATATGATTTGTATTCAGTTCCCTCAGGGAGGGGAGACCATGTGAAAAACAGTAAGTGCACACAAACCAGCAACTCTGAGATCAGGGCTGGCTGCCAGATCTGCTGTGGTCACTAAGTGCCACATATTCTAGCTCTTATACACAAGCTTGTAAAAATTTCTGTCATATAAATTTTCCTTTCTTACACTGTTTACATTAGGGTTTAATTTGCTGTGGTGGAACCATGTTCAGTTTGGTGGACTGGGGATGTATCTTCCCTAACTTTTTAAAAGTTATGTTCACATTTTTATTGGTATGTCAGTTCAGTTAAAATGCTGATGACAGAGTCATGCTGAAATGAATGTTGTTGATTCATAATTGTGCAAATTAGCATTTAGACTTCTCATAATCTAATATAAAATTTGAAAGGCTATGTGCCACTGCTGTTTACTTCATTCCAGTCAGCAGCCCTCCTGTGTTTACTGGAACTCATGTTAAATATCAAAAGAATGGGATTGCCAGTGTTTTCATACCAAACATTTCTTGACCTTATTATTGTTACAGAATTGGCTTATTCAAATTGTTTCTGGAGGTGAGGGGAGTTCCTGTTGACTGGAATAAAACTGGGATTTGATTCCCTAGACTGCAGTTTTAAGAGTAACACTGTGTATTCGGTTTGCTAAGTGAGGAACGTATATAACAATTCTATTGGCAACATTTATTTGGAAAAGTCATTCTATGATTTCCACAGGACAGCATCAAGTTCTGATTTGAAGTGCACATGTAGGCAATGCAAATAAATAAAGCTCTAGGTATACTGCTTTCTGTTTGCATTGGGAGTAACAACATTTACAGGTAGCACATGAAGTATTCTGAATTGATAAAAACAATCTGAAGGCAGCCTTTCCTAAGGCAAATTCCAAGTGAGTATTTCATGAGATCCATAGTAATATGTAGGTCATTATATAATACATGAAGTATGTCATTAATGTTTTTAATTTATCTCATGTAATATATTATGTAATGGGATTACCAGGTGCTTTAGGAAATGTGATTATTTAGCTATCAGTAATATAACTAACTTCTATTAGCTAATTTGTGATTACCTTAGAATTTTAAACAGCGGCAGATATTTCTTGACATGAGTGATGCTCATCATGACTTTTGTTCAGTAGCTGGATATATTCCTCAGTGTTACATCAGTGGCCTGAATTATCCCTGTAAGAGCTCATGAGCAGCCAGCTGAGAGAGTTTTCATGTATTCATTTAGTAGAGTGAAATTTGCTCTTTCAATAGCCCATAGAAGAAGATTTTAAGTATTGAAAATATTTTGGGGTTCAGGTGGACAGTATGTATATTTGTATTTTGTGCCCGTAAGAGAGCAATGATTTTTAGAGGCTTACATACTTAAATGCAAGATGCCATTATGGCATACAGCTATCTTTGATTTTGCTGGGCATTCCTGGAGGAGGCTTCCTGGAAGCACATCAAGCTATGTCTGCCTTTTCTTTTGGGGTATGCTGTTAATAGAAAGTTTACATATTGATGTGGTTGCTCTTCCTTTGCAAATGCTGCAGCTGACAATGATAGAAGCTGTGCCCTGCCTCTGCTTGTTCACACTGCAGCAGGGACTGTGCTCAGGACTGACTGAGCAAACAGGGCTGAGCAAAGGAGCATAGGGAGACCCTTCACATGAGCCTGGCAGTGCTGTCTCCAGTGCTGCTGGATGTAAAACACACACGAATGAGGGAGTAGGTTTCCCTTCACCAGCATGGTGCCACAGCACAGCGCATTGCAGGCCAGTGATGGGCACCCACCAGCCAGCAAAAGCGTAAATGTCAGTGGACATAAGAAGGGATGTATTCAGAAGAAAATGTGATACTGAGGGAAGGTTGGAGAGGAGAGGAGAGGAGAAAAAAGGCTGCAGTTAGGATGTGGGGCTGTTTAGAGTTTAATTCTGACAGTGGCAAAATTAACATTGAGTTTAACTGGACCGGGAGCAAATGTTCAAGGACAAAAATACAGGAAAAGGAGAAAAAGGACCAGAGAGAGGGAAAATGGATGTCTGCTCTTGGAGGGCCTAGCACTTGAAATGTTATCCAGCCAAAGCCTGGGCATGTTTGTGTGCTTGATGATGGCAGGTAGGGTGTAGGTATGCTGAGCCTACTTTATTTTTTTAGCTTTCATGCTATATAACATACTCTGTTTAAGAATCATTTCCCGTGAAAAGCAGAGTGCTCTTGCTGGAGAACTGCTGGATATTGTGAAATGTGAAAACAAGGAAAGTTGCAGAAAATTTTTGAAAATATATGGGAATCCTTCCCTCCATTTCTTTCATCAACAAGAGTCCCACCCATAATTCCAATGTGATGGTAGAGCAGAGTAAGGTAATTCAGGTTTGGAGTATGTTCACATCCTAAGCACTGCTTTATGATCTACAATATGGATTATATCCTCCTAGTAGAGAAGGAAACATGTTTTTTTCCTCTAGACATTAAACACATCAGACTGGCTAGAAGCTATCACATTAGCACATAACTCAAAACTGGGAAACAGGCTTTTATGGAAGATTTATCAGCAAAAGTGGGCTTGTTGTTACAAGGCTTAAAATGCAAAAGTTACCTGTGATATTGCCATTTTGGCAAACCTGTCCCACAAGCCACTATGAATCCCAACAACAGCATTTGCATCGTTGCTGTGTGTGTATGGTGCAGCTAATTAGTACATATTGTTGTTGCAGTTCATATGAAAATTATTCTTACAGGCTGAAAAACTGGCACATTGCTACACATACAAAATGAGCTGTTATTGACGTCTGTGTAAGCTTTTCTGATTTGTACACACAAAAATAAGTTTTCAGGGAAATCTTGCATTAAAATCCAGGTCAAAAGATCAAAATATTTTCAAGCCAAGTTTAATTTTCTGGGGATCAAAATGTATAGGCTGTACTAGAGTGCTTTCTAAAATAAGCCTTATATATTTCATGGGTGACTGCATTAGTAGAGCCTATAATCTGTTGGCAGTTATTACTTATAGACCTTTGTAATTTCAGTAATTTTACATAGTAATAAATGGCTCATAGGCAGCTCCCTCTTCTTTACCAAAGTAATGCTGACTGTAGAATCAGGAAGGAGAGGAGAGGAGAGGAGGAAAAAGAAAATATAAAATAAGAGAAGGATAAATGAGATTTTTTTCAAAGTTTTTGTCTCATTCCTTTAGCTTAGTGCACTTGAGCTAGGTTTTGAAATTTTGCCTATGTTCATGATTTTTAATAAAAAAGGATTTTTTTTCTCAGGCCAGGAAAAGATGGTTTGCCTTGAGAACTGTGATCATATTGTAAGTTGGTGATGTTGCTGAATATCACCTTGCATAGCAAGGTAGAGCTGATGCCCGTGAGTCAGTGCAGAGGTACCTGCATTGCTGCACGTGCCCAAGGAGTCCCCAGGAGAAGCAGTGTTCGTCAATCTGTGTGCCTGTATGGAAACATTCACCTGTGCCAGGAAAGCCCAGTATTTGCAAGGCAGTTCTTGTTTAGCAGTGCACAGGAGTCACTGGGAGTCAGAGGATGGGGGAAGTGTGCCAGACACCATCCAGGGGTATAGGAGAGAGTAACAAGCCCAGACTACCTTAACTGTGAAAGAGTGACTCAGCTGTTTCTTCAAAGTTTTGAGTTTCAGCAGAATATTTTCCCACTATGCTAACAGCTTTTCCACCCACGTATTGTATATGTGGCTTTGTGCCACAGAGATATTTTTAGGATTATGAAACCTAGTGTAAAATTATAAAGTTAGGTGTGAAAAAAAGGTGCCTTCTGGACCTTAAAATGTATAGATTGTGTGTGGAGTGCAGGGAGTAGGCATGCTTTTGAAAAACCCAGGATGTGTGGGAGGTATATTCCCATCTATCATTTATCTGGTTTTATTTATTCACCAGAACCTAGTCAATTATGTTTTCAGACAACCTGTATCAACAGAAATAGAATTACTGAAAAATCACCCCAAAGTTATGGCATTGTTTTTATCATGGGGCATAGTCATTCACATATTTGGTATATACTAGTCTATTTTTGGTCCTGTAACTGTATGGCATTCCCAAACTGTCATGCAGGGAGAGATACAAAGGGAATTAAGCCTAATAAAATAAAAAAATATTTCTTAATCTGTCAAGTGTATTGCAATATTGAATGAATTACTAAGCTGAAGATGAAATTGGATGGAGTGTGCTTGTAATATTATTCCAGCACACTGAACCATTACATGCAAATCCATCCAGTCTGCTTTGAGCAAGTCATTTGTGAGTTCTTTATGCAAGACTGTAACTCTTGCTGTCACTCTGTGACTGCTGCATGAATCAGGCATGGGAGGGCAGATTGAGGAGGAGGACAGTTAGGTGCTGGGGTTGTGCTTGGTCATTTATGTCTTCAAGCAACATAGCTGTGGAATCCAAAGTTTTGCTCTATTGTCACAAATTTTTTTCATGCCAGAAATGCTGATACAGCAGCAAAAGCCTCTGTCAAGGGCCTCACCACATCATGGGACTGGAGAAGAAAAAGAGCAAAAATCCAGGGAAGTCATGCTGGTGACCAGTAACCACCAGCCAGTGGCAGATCATGTTGTAAAGCAGGCAGGGCTATGGCTTCTTTTGGCTCTGTGTCAGTTGAAGGAGCAGTAATTCATGTGTGATGTCTGCAGAACTCCTCAGTTTTCTATGGTGTTTGGATTTTGGGGTTTGGGATTGTGTTTTCTTTTGGTCCTTTATGAAGTTACTTCCAAAGAAAAGCTATAATACAAAATGACAGCATGTATTAAGCATAAGAACATCACTGTCCTCTGGGAGTTGTCGGAAAAGACAGCGCAGAACCACTGGCACCCCATCCACTGTCAGAAGTGCCCACTGGCATGTCAACAAATCTCTGAGATCATTGCTGGACACATCTAAGGGAACCTAAAGGACAAGTGACTTTGTCCCTGGCTATCAGGAAGACACCAGCCAGGGAAAAACTCACCCTTTGTTTCACCCTCAGGTTGCAAACAGATGAGAAAATACATCCTCCCAACACCTTGCACTGGATGCTGATCATATTTTTCCTGTGTCACAGTAGGGCAACTTAGTTTCATACAGTAGCGTTCAGAGGAAGGGGAACAGTCCTGCTTCATAGCTGGAGCCTGGGCTTGGCATAGTTTATCTCTCTAGGCTGAGTTTGGAGATTTGTGAGGCTGAAATGAGTGAAATTCAGTGGATGTGTCATGGGAACCGAAGCAAGCAGGAGGTTTGCAGGAGGCTTGCATGGATCTCCATAGAGTTGGAGCTGACAAGTTTCCTATGGCACTAAAAAAAAAAACCAAACCAGTGTCTCTGGAACAAAACTCTGTCTGTGTCTTGAGGCAAATGTAGGCACCTTCAGCCAGCACCTGATTCACCAGCAATAGTTACCTTCAAGGCATTTCAGCCGGCAGACACTGGTCCCAGGTGCTCTAGGCCATAAGGGCTGTTTTCAGTTTAATCTACATTTAAATTGGCCCCTTATTGCAGACTGCTGAGTTCTGACATTCCTGAGCTGTCATGGTAATAGGGTCATGCAGTCTTATTGGCTAAGGTTTTCCACTCCAAGTGCCATAAGTTAGGTCCCTAAATCCGGATTCAGATTCCTTAATTTTCCTTCCCTACAAATCCCACATGAGACAGTGGGAATTGTTTGTGGTCTTGGACAACAAGCCAGGCCATTAGGTGCATCAACAAAGTCTGGCTGCAGGCATGCAGATTGTCAGATGTGGGCCATCATAGGAATGGATTTGAGCCCAGACTGAAAACAGGTATCCCCAAAGGTCAGAGAGGTTCAAGTGCAGGGCTGTGCCCCAGTGTACCTGTTTGTGAGATGAAACTTCATAGCACGCTGACTGTGTGAACTGTGATGCAATGCACAGGGTGCCTTTGGAAGGGCAGCTTTTAAAGCAGATGTTCCCCTTCCTGTCATGGCTGCTTTTTTATCCAGAATGACTACCAATGCTGCTATGTAGGTAGGAGGCAAGGTTAATGCAAGTGGTAGTTTTTTCAGAAATTTGGAAATAGAGTGCATTCAAAATGTAGCAAGTGGCAGAGAGCAGCAGCATGCCTGTCGCTTTCATTGGCTTCCTGTCTGTGCTACTTCTCCACCCGTGATCTAGCACTGCATATTTTTACTCTACTACCTTCTTCTGCTATTTCTATTTGTAGCACCCTGCTAGACTTGTATCCAAGCCAATCCAAAATTATTCTGAAACTCCCTGTGCTAGCAGCAACATGAAAGCAGAACCCTGCAGTGGCTTCAGCAGCTATAGCAGGGTTTAACTAAAGTTGAGTGGTGTCAGTCACTTCAGCCTTTACACTGGAAATGGAAATAACATCTGCCAAGAGAAACAGCTTGCAAAAATTGTGTCATATTGCCTTTTTTCATGGGATTACCAACCAGTGCTTGCAGCTGATGCACTTTTATTTCTTTGTTTTATGTGGAAAATTCATTTTCTTATTGTTGTTATTGTTACTGTAGGATAACAGGTAAGGCCATGAAAGTACACTGTGCTTTCACACAGATGAGGCAGAACTTAGTACAGTGTAAAGATTGTTCTGCTGCACTATGAAAATGTCAGTCATTTTTTCTCCTATTTTCTGTAAGGGAGGAGGAAAGAAATTTTCAAAGTGTACTGTCCCACCAAAAGACAAAAATATAGAAGAACCAAAACAAATTCCCATAGAACATGTCCATTCACTAACCAAAAACCTATAATCCTCCAATGAACCACATCCTTTCATCCAAAGAGCATAGAGGAAAGACAAGCCTCTGGTGCTGATAGTGCCACCCGGGCACCCCAAGAGTGGTGCTGACTTACTGTAAGTCAGGGTGTGGAGGGCTCAGTGTCCAGAGAGGAGGTGCCACTGTCTCTAGTCTCAAGAGCCAGACCCTGGTGCCAAAACCAGCATTGTTGTGCCAAGGCTTCCTAGCCCATGGACTGCAGAGCACAGCAGGCTGCTAGGATGGGCTGAAGGGATCCTAGTCCAGATGAGTGTATGCTCCCAAGAAATGGAGCAGCAATGCTATACAATGACAGAGCACTTTCTCCCTCTCGTTGCCCCTGTTCAAGTAAGGGCTACTGTCAGACCTAACCTAGACATTTGAGACATCTTGCTCCCAGAGACCATGTGTGGTGTGTGAGGGCAGACTGAAAATACAGGTGTTTCTGAAATCCTCTACTTTCCCATCCCTGCCATTCCATCAGAGCACAGAAACCTCACTCAGAACTTAGTGCTTGAGTCCTGTAAACACTCTGATGGCATGCATCATCCCAAGGACAGTGCTCTTGGAGATAAGAGTAGTGTTCCTTCCTTCTGGTTTGTCTAAGTCACTGTCTTTGTTTCAGAGCATTCACTGAGGAAGTGGGAGACCTGAGTTCAATGCCTTCCTCAATCTGAGTGTGTTTGTCTCTCACTTCCCATAAGACTGTCTAACTGCCAGCTGATCAGCTATTCTGGGTGAAGGTGAAACCATGCCCTCCACTAATGGGATGGTTGCTCTCCCTGTCCCACCGGTGGGCAGCTTCTGTTTGAGTGAAGGGATTAGAGCTCCCTGGTTTGAGGAGCCTCAGGCTGCATTTGGCGTTCTCAGAGCTGGTTTACAAAGACCCCATCCCTTAAGGCATTCAGAGAAGAGGCATCTCATCTCTGGATGCCCATGGAGGATAGTGTAAAGTGCATCTCCTTGGAGATGCTGTTCTGGCCAGGTGAGGAAGCATAAATCTTGAATGTGAGCCAAGGAGATACCACAGAGTACAGGCACATGAGAGTTAGACCTCTGTGACTCTGGACTTCAGTGCCTGAGTACTGCTAAAGCCTAGCTTTATGCACTTGAGTCCTTTATTGGTGGTAACTCCTTAAACCTAGTCTACATCTGGCTGTTTCATGTGGACAGATCCAGGTGGATCAGTCAGGATCTTTACTGCCACTTTGATAAACATTTCCAAGGTTTATTAAATGTATTCTGTGACGTTCTTTTGTGGAGATGATAATTTGACAGTCATCATGTGAGAAACCAAGAGTTTGCCATCTGGCCTGGCAAGACTTCTTTCCTCCTTACTATTAATTAAACTGAGGTTATTGCAAAATTTTATTATGATGGTTTTGATTTGTCCTGTGATAATGCTGGGGCTAATACTGAGGTATGCAAACCACCTTCCATACTGTGATCTTAATGGGAGGTGCAGCTGAGTAGCACCTCTTTGGATTCTGGTGTCATCTCTTAATAACAAAGTTTCAGGGCCAAATCCTGGTAGCCCTATTCAGGCATCTTATCCTGGAGTGGGTTCTTCTGGTTCTGAGGGGATGGTTTCACAAGTAGGAAGACATAGCTAGGGGGGAGGAAGGGGGCAGTTTCTTGGCCACAATAGTGTCATATAACATGCACTGGCAGCAAATCTTCCTGACCACAGCTTTGCCCTGCTTAGTGAGACTGATCATTCATGGGAAAGTAGTTTGGCAGCAACAGATTCTTAGAGCACAATGAGAGAAGAAAGGAGGCAAAGGCAATAGGACTAAAGCTGAAATCATCTGCAAAAACAGCTACTGATAACAGCTGAGGTGAGAAAGAAGGAAATGAAGCTTTTCTGGTGATGTGACAGAAAGTGGCTGTAGCCTGTATCAGTGGACAGGTGCAGTATTTGGCAGCTTGGAAACCTGTTTCCAATCCATGCACAGACCCAGTTCAGGGCCCTTGAGTGTCAGAGGTTCTTATCCATTCTTCCATGGTCTTCAATCTGTGACTTGGCAAATATGCTGATATTGATAGGTTTGAGGAAGTTGGCTGGGTATGAAGTTGGTGAGTAGTCTTCTCCCAAGACTAACTCTAGATATCATTCCCTTCTCTGTCAGAGACTTGAGTGTTTTACTGCTCAAAAGTAACAACTTCACAAGAAATTCAATAAAATTTATTTTTACACTAATCCCTCAAGGTCTGAGGGACTGGATACAGTGTCAGTTTGTGATGAACAGCCAAGAGAAGTAAATAATTATTGGGTCAGAGTGAACTCTCATTTGAAGCAGGCAAGGTGGCAAAGATGTTAATGAATTAGCAGCTTCACAGATCTCTGCCCATTCAGAGAGTAACGTGTGTAAAGAGATGCAAAAACAGCACTGGGTCACAGAGATTTCCAGATCCTTTCTGTTTCTCTTTTACTGCTGAGTGGGACCTCCACAGAGAAGGAGAAAGCTAAAGTTCTGGGCACAGAGCTAGGCCTAGGGATGGTCATCCCACACCCTCTGCTGCAATTGTGTGAGAGCCAAGAACAGGGCGATGGTGAGACACTGCTCCCTGTTCACCTGACATCACACCCAGGTGTGCTCTTCAGTGAAGGAGACAAGCCCAGGGTTTGATAAAAGAAAAGGAAGGAAGGAAGGCAGGAAGGAAGGGAGGGAGGGAGGGTTAGGCAAGGGCATGATCTGTTGCACCGTTGCTCTGCTGTAGGTGCAGAACAGCTCCTGGATATTTGGGTGGTGTGGAGCAGGCCTGCCCCACCAGGCAGCTGCTTTTGGCAGCTGATGGATTCAGGGAAGTGAGGAAGAAGGATGCAGAAAGCTGCGGCAACATGATCCTGCTCTTTGATACCTTCACTGGACTCATGTGTCCATGAGTCTGGGACTTCAGCAACCCATTTCCTTACTGTAGTCCCACATTATGGTCCTGTTTTCTGCTTGTAGGATTGTCTGTCCTTCCCTGTTGTGGGAGGGAAATAGGGCCAGCAGCGAAGGCCACCATGTCTGTAGAGCACAGAGCCCACGGCTGGGTGAGACAGAGCTAGGAGAAAGTGGGGTCTACACAAATCCAGAGAGCCTCTGCCCTTAGCAAGGTGTCCTCTCAGCCTGTCAGCAGGCTCCAGCATGCTTCCCTGCCTTTGCTTATTTTATTTTTTTCCATCACCATCACCAAAGCTCTTCAGAAAGCTCTGTGTAATTCCATGGCTCTGTGAATGACTGCAGCCAAGGGCATGTAAACTGGACAGTGTGCCTTACCCTGCAGAAACTCCCCAAACTCCTGCCAAGCTTGGGGGGATGGGATGGGGGCAGGATTCTTCCTGCCCCTCTTTGATGTTTGCCAAATGTTATGCCTGGAGAGTGCAAGACCAGCGGGGTGTGCAGAGAACCCCCACCTTTGCTTGGGTTGTGTACTCTAGGATCTGCTGGCCAGCAGGGCTCCCAGAGACATGAAGCATCACTTCCATTCCTGCCTGAATGTAGGCCCAGAAGCTGCTTGTGCTCTAGAATAACGTGTAAGTGGAGAAAGCTGGCCAAGCCAGAGACTGTGCCTGAATTGTTTGCCATACTTTTATATACTGTTTATCTGGGATGGAACACAGAGTCCAGATCTTCAAAGCACTGTGTGGGATGGCGGCTATGGGGTTCTCATTAAAGTTACTAGGCATCACATGGCAAAACTTCTGTGGCAGCAGTGTGTTTGTGCAGAGGAGCTGTTGGGGCTGGGGCAGCGGATACACAGGGAAGTGCATGGAGGGAAATGAACTCTAACATGCCTGAAATAGCAAGACCTCCCAGAATTTCAGCCATAGGACCAGTGTCTTTTTTGTAAGGAGTAATTGGAGTACTTATCACAGGAGATGTAAAGGAACATGTGAAACATAAGGATTTATTGTCAAGAAATGAGATGCTTCAAATTGATTGCAAAGGTGGAAAGCTTCCTAAAGAACTTGGAGGAATTAAATGGAGTGAATTGGATGAATGTGATGGGGAAGACAGAGTATCCACCTTTCCAGAGAAGAGAAGAGGTTCTCAGACAATGTCTTCACAAGGTGTGGAGCATAGGGAGTGAGCATAGTCAGGGAGTAAGAAATTGCCCACCTGTCAAAGATGAGTAATTGTATCACAGAGAAGAAAATCAAATCAGTCTAGTCACAATGCTTTTGTCTTAGAAGACACTGATGGGTGAAGACTCAGTGCAGACAAACTTTCTTTTTCATTCTGTTTTGATGTGAACTAACTGCTATTATCCTAATTTTACTATTGGGGACAGACAGCTTATGTGACATGCTCAAGATCACATGAGCAGTCTGTGTCAGAGTGAGAAACTGCACCTGGATCTCTCACTTGTAAGGGCTCTTGTTATTAGGACTTTGTCCTTCTGACTTCAAGCAAAGATTGACTTTGTCTGTGTCCAGATTGACTTTGTCTCCTTTCTAAGCCTACAAATGGTAAGTTTTTTTAAAAAATCAACAAAACAAAAAAGTCACTCCTCCAGATAGTACATCCAATCATCTGAATGCTGTGGCATGATGTACCTGAGAGGAGTCTGCAATTAGTACAAGTAATTACCCCGTGCTGCAAAAACTGTTAGGCATCACTGGTTAAGAAACTAGATGAAACTTTCACCTTGTTTACCAAGTACCTGATGTTTTCCTTTACAGAATGGATTTGGGTGATATCTGCAGGATAAATTACTTAAAATCAAGATGAACTCTACAAACTCCTTGGTGCTATTGTCATGTTTCGGCCACCGCTGGAGGTTTCATACCAGTACAGACAAGCCAGGGAAATAATTAGGTAGGAAAAGTAGTCATCAGCTTTGCAGAGGAGTTCCTTGTGGTTGTCAGAGTTTGCCTCCTTCATTCAAAAAGTTTTAACATAAAAGCTGACAGAGGAGTGGATAGCCATAGCTTGTTGGGATATTTGCAGATTTGTAGGCATGTTCTTGATCTTCAGCTTCACTGAAGATCTGCAGAAGAGGGATATTCCAAAGGAGCCATTCACTCCTAAGGCACAAGGTACCTGGGGCAATCCAACAGTCCCATTAAAAGCACAGCAGCTACTGAAAACCCAGCTCTCAATGGAAGAACCTATCATTTTGATTCCAGTTCCCAAACCTACAACTGACTTCTGCTGCTCCAGATTTGTGCTGTGGGTTGCTGCTTTTAACCTGGCAGTGTTGCCAGAGGCACTATGCACCTGGCATTTCATGACACCAAGGGCACAGCCATTAATTGAAATTCATCAAGCAAACTGCCACTTGTGCTTGCTGTGGCTGTTTTCAGCTCTTCAGCTCTGAAGCAAAGCTGACAATCTCTGCAGGTTTCTCAGATCTCCTGTGAAGTTTTTTAATTAATATTTATGAGGTACTTAGATGTTTTCAGGTTTATGGTGATCCCAAGAAGTATTATTACTGTTGTATTATTAAGACTAATAATACTGCTAATAACCTTGGTGAGCCTGGCAAAATTCAATTTGAATAAAATCCTTGCCACTGATGAAAAAAACTAACTCCAGGGATGTGAGGGGGTACGTGACTCAGTTACCAGTAACTTCTGTTTACAAGGGGCAGGAAGAGTATATTTGCTCAAATGAAAAAGGTCAAGGCAGAGGCCCATTTGCTGTTTGTTAATAAGTAATCTAAAGTACAGCACAACTTTACTGTAACAAATCAGCTTGGCTTAGCTTTTCTTCCATCACCATTATTTCTAGTTCTGGACTGAAATACCAGCTAAAAATAATCCACATTCTCATACATTATTTTCAACATCTCCAGATCTATTGAGAGGGTTTGTGATCAGGGACAACAGCAACAATGACAACAGCAAAATCTTTTCCATATATCTTCCAGTGTTTGTCTCAGGACACTGTAGTCAGTCAAGGTTGAAATAGCAGGGCATTATTTATCTCCTGGGAAATTCTCCTTTAGGCTCAGACCTGTGCATCTTCTCTATAGAATTGTGCCAGTCAAGAGCTGAGGTGCAGCTGGCCTGCTTACAGACACTCCACTAAGTTACAAATGTAATTTAAAAAAACACCTACGTCATCTCTGTAGCTGGCTCACAGTCAACAGTTAAAATTCAAACATGGGTGCTACAGCACATCCTTGTTCCAAGTGACTGAGCGTAAGTGTACTTTATGCGTTGTGACCCATGTTCTGCCATTGTTTTTTGCAAAAAAAACCACAGTCATTTTCTAAGAAACACTTGTCTTTAGATACCAAACAGTATTCTGGAAAAGAGATGGAGTCTGTCCTTTGTGATTCATCCACTGGCTGCAGATAGGATTCCCTAGAAAAGGTTTTGCCATTAGAGCCACTGATCATAAAAGTAATACTTGTGATACCTGCCAGCTAACGACAGCTTCTCAGCTGTAACACTTAGTGCTCCTGTCCTTCAGTGGCCTGGCCTGAGGCACATATCTAGTCCCCAAAATAGGGAATGTGATGGACACAGGGCTGGAGCAGCCATAACCAAAGTGCAGACAGCAGGGCAGGGCTGGTGTGGCCCTGCAGTGCCACTGCCTGAGGGTGGTCTGCCCCAGGCGTGGTTGTTTCTCAAGGGAGGGTGGCACATACACAGGCACACACCACATACACGCACACTCAAGATCACCTTTGGAAACAGAAATCATGCAGCCTGCAGGTGACAATTCCTAGCTTCCTGGAATGCAATTTGAAAGGCAATGATCCTTCAACAAATCAACAACCCCGCTCCATCAGTCCCAATTGCTTGTTAACCCTGGGGGAGGGAGAGAGGTTGGAGGGGAAAGGTTGTCTCTGCAGAGCATGTCATGCTTGGCTGTGAAGTCAGAGCATCTTTCAAGAGCTAGACCTTTAATAGGATCTTCCTGGGCTCTGTAGTCATAGAGGGAGCAGAGCCTGCCTCCATCCAAGGCTTGGCCACACGAGCAGGAGAGGGAAGGAATGGCTTTGTACCAAGCTGCCCATCTGCACCAAGCAGAAGACAGTGAGGCTGAGCAGCAGATTCTGATGTGAAGGAACAGAATATACGGGGAAGAATATGTGAGATGTGTTGTAGGGTCTTTGTAGCGTGAGGAAAGGAGGATTCATGCAACTGAGTGCTCACACACATCAGGAGGCAGCAACAGTGGCTTCTTGCTGCCAGGAAAGAGATATTTTGGGTGCCCCAGAGCCCTTGTGTTTGCCTCACTGTGTTCTGTGTCTAGGATGGGAGGGAGGGGAGTGGAGGACACACAGTGTCCTGGGGAAGCAGGCATCATTGGTGCTGCCCTGTGTGTCTGTGCCTGCATGATGGGTTTCAGATGGGTGGTTGGCAATCAGTACAGCTGCTTGAACTGACCTGTGTGTGCAGGATGCTCATCCCAGGAAGCCTGGTGTCAGAAACAGGGAGTTAAGTGAAATTGATGCTTACTTTTCTGACATATGGCTGAGCTGGGGATTTTGGCAAATATCTTGTAGCTTAAGCAAGGCTAGAAGGATGGCAACAAAAAGTCCAGATCCTGTGCTTCTATGCTGCTCTGGCAGAGCACATGGCCCTGCTGTACATCACATGTCATGGTAGGGAGAGCAGTAAGTGTTACTAGATGGCAGACTTTGCAGAATCAGGATGTCACATGAAAATTCAGCTTGCACGTGAGGTACACATTTGCTGCAGCAGTATACACCCAGGGTGGTAGCATCTTCTGCTCCTTTCCCTGGATTGTGTGCTATTTCCTCATGTTGTGCTTTGTCCTGGGTAACATCTGTTGTTTCTAAGTTGCCTAGCAAGTTTCAGGAGTCTTTAACAACAGTGATTTGCTGCACTTTTTCTCTAAAAACCAGGTGATGATTTAATTCTTCCCCTTACAGCAATGGAAAAACTCGGGTACCAGGATGTACTACCTGAAGCAGTGGGATTAACTAGAAAATGTTAAGTATTCCCTGAACCTAAGCCTGAGTATTAGTCATCACTACCATGTCACCCCTCAGTGGCATCATGGCAGTGAGCTTGTGGACTATATAGTCTCTTGCACACAAATGTGGGGCTTTTAATGAAAAGCAAGCCCAGTGCTGCCAACACCACTGTAGAGACATACACTTTGTTCTAACTGGTAGCCAGGATGCCTGGGAAAAAATGCAGGTGGTTTCAGGCAATCATAAGTAGCCTATTATCACAGAGGAGAGGAGGAAGAAACCCTGGGAATTTTCCCCATGACCATCTGTTAATTTTCCCCTGAAGCTGTTAGTGATTTGCACAGGGTGGCCCTGCAAACAGTGCTGTGAATCAGAGCTCTGCACTGCCATGGCTGCACCAAGTGAGCTTCACTTCTGGGGGACAGCAAAGTGACCTGCTTCCTCAGCTTCATGCACCCTGGCATCCACCAGCCTCAGAGAAAGTTGTTTTCCTTTTCCACCCCTGCAGTATCCATAGCCCTCTTAATGGTGGTCTTGGGGTTGGACCCACCAGTGACTGTGTTCTGCTTCTGCCGTGTCCTGGAGGAGCCAAATTTCTTAGAGCAGCAGCTCTGGTGATCTACAGCTCAGTCAGCAGCTGCTCCAGCTTTTAGCTGGGGAGTCCCTAATATTGCCTGTGATGGCAAAGGTAGTAGAAGTCCAAAGATGAGTTGTGGCATTACTCATAAAGTTGTGGTGGAGCTTGCTTTGGCTGAAGTGCACAATTCAGGAGCATATTCCCAACTTTCTCTTTCTTTTTGTCATTCTTCTGAGGTATCAGAAAGAGGTTTTGCCTCCAGATCATGGCATGAAAGCAATGTGAATAGCTTTGCTCTTTATCCTGTCATCTCAGATGGAAGTCTGAGAGCATTTATGAGAAACAACTTAGCCTGTGGCTCTCTGCTGGTGTTTTTGGTGTGTGTAGTGGGTGTGCTGATTGGTTTCTAAAGGAATGCCCTCAGCACTGCAGCAAATAGGAGATTCACTATGGAAGAGTTCTTGAATAAGTGAAACTTAGAAACAACCTGTGCTTTGCATTTATAAGCAAAATACTGCATTTTTCAAAGCATGTTTGTGTATTTGGTCCTCCAGGGCAGAATTATCAATTTCTACCATCACAAATATATTTTTTGTAGTAAAAACGGAAACCAACCAGACAAATCTTCACACTGTCAGGAATTTGGTCCAGATGAAAGCATGTTCAGTTGGATGTTTCCTCAGAGAAATGGAATAATTTGTGCATTTTTATGGCAAAATCACTCTTCTGTGAGCAATGCAAACAGACACAGAAATAATTTTGCTATTTAAAGATATAAATGCAATTTCCCCCCATTTTTAGAAGAAACAAAGCTGTTTGCTCTCCCCCTAAATGGTCCTGAATGGGACAAATGCACCACTAGTTGTTAGGAAGAGAGCATTATCAGGGAGGAAGCTGATGTACTATTTGGGTAGGGGAGGACTTTGTTTCCCTTTAGCAATAGAAGCAGTACAGATTTTCCTAATGACTTTCTCACTTAGCTCATGTTAATTAATGACGTGCCTCATATCAAACACCAAGACCTGAGTGCCAAGACCTAGGCTAAGGATGTGGTATATCCATTTGCAGATGCAATTGCAAGTTTTTTGTTATATCGTACTTTGATATCTCAGTATTAAGCTCCTGATTTTAGAGCCAGCAATCCCTGCTGCATGCCTGAGGCAAGCCTGGCACTTCCACACAAGGATCAAAGCATTCAGGGTGGTGACCAGAGAGATGAATAGGGAAATTTTAAGACTTAAATGCTACTGCTGCAGTGATCCAGACTTCTGGAAGCAGCCTTCTGTCACAGCACAAATATCTAATCTGAAATATGGATTACCAGCAGCCAGGAAGTGACAAACAGGGTCACTGCTCTCTGGAGGCTGTTTGTTCTCAGCTGCCACCTCTAGCAGAGCACTGAAGCCTCAAGGCTAGGAGCTGAACATTCGGGGCCAGTGCTCTGCTGAGGAGCTGCTGCTCTGCAACAACATCATTGCACCAGTGTGAGCTAAGCATGGCTGTCCTACCTCCTGGTTCCAGCATTTGTAAGGCAGTTTGATATTCTGGACTCTGCTCTCAGCATTGTTTATGCATTTTACATGAAACAGTCACCAGGTAACATATAATCCCTGATCGAAGCCCTCGGGGCATTTAGGCAAAGCAACGCCTAGTTTCTTGATCCTGATCAGACATAGGTGTGAATTGGGCTGAGCTGCTTGGCCTTGTCAGGACTAGGGCAGTTCTGGGCATGCATGAAGGTGCAAATCTAGATCTTCTGAGCTTGAAAGTATTAAAGTGAGTTGGAGACTGAAGGGGCCAGATAGTGGGAAAGATCTAGGAGCTGCAGGGATGTGTATATGACAGTGTTTCAATCCAAAGTGCAGGTTTCAGGTAAAACATCAGGTAACAAATTCACCTTACAGGGAAACCATTGTTCTGAAGATTCCTGAAACAGATTCCTGAGGTGAAACTCATTTACATAACCATCTCATGTGCTTTTTTTAAAAAATCCCATCCTAGCCACTGCATTTGCTCAGATTTTTTTACGCTGGGCTGCATGTGCTGAGCTGCACATATGAATAGCTTGTTATTCTTACCAAGCATGACGACTGCTGTAGTGAAATCAAGAGCAACCTGCTCTAATGTAAACTGATTTCACATTGCTCCTGGCAGTCCCAGCTACCTCACCTAATGTATTTTTTTTGGCCAGTTTTTTTCTCTTTCTCCTTTTTTTTTCCCTTTCCTCCCCCCCCCCCCCCCC